>VZQC01011847.1:838300-873330 GCA_009823505.1 Rhizomys pruinosus
AGATAAATGAAGTTTGTTTTGGTGTTAAGGTCAGTTGAGGTTCTGGTCCTTAAGGGGTCACTCAGGCCTTGCGCCTGGCTCTCTTCACCAGTTCCATCTATGTGAGGACAAAGTCAGGCCTTGCTTGACCAGAGCTTCCCTTTGAAGCATGAGGAGTCTCTCCTCTATATGGACTTTCCTCCTTTGACTGGACTGTCAGGATGAAGTCCTTTTAAGACTTCCCTGGTGGGGCTGGAAAGATGGCCTAGCGGTTGAGAGCGCCGACCGCTCTTGCAGAGGACCAGAGTTCGATCCCCAGCACCCACATGGCGGCCGAGAACCGTCTGAGGTTCCAATTCCAGGAGAACTCCAGTTCCAGGGGAATCCGACACCCTCTTCTGACCTCCGCGGCATTGCACGACACGGTGCACAAACTTACATGCAGAAAGCACATTCATACACATACAGAAATAAATAAAATTAATAAAAAAAAAAAAAGACTTCCCTGGTGTGGGATGACTGGTGACTTGCTGCCACAGGACATGCACAAGTTTGTGGGTGCAGGACCCCTAGGACCCAAGTTGACCTCAGAGGGTAGGGGCCAAAATATTGTCCCAGCAAATCCCTCTTGCCAAATCAAATTGGAGCTTTAAGTGTGGTTGCTAAACCTCCAAGAGGATTGTTTGAATTAATTTGGTACTTTAATTACCATACAACTCCTAAGTAAAGCTTGAACATTGACTTAAGCACTGTTAATAAATTCTTAATTGCTGTGGCAAAAATATTCTGACTAATAAAATGCAAAAATATTCTGACTAATAATAAAAGTTCATGGTAGGAGCCTGGTAGTGGCTGCAGCACAGGCTAGGAAAGGATGCTACTTACTGGCTTGTGTTGCTGGCTCATGTTCAGCCTATTGTATACAATATAGAAATATCTGGCCAAGAATGGCATTGCCCACAATTGGCACGGGCCAGTCCAATGAAGGCAACCATTGAGGTCTCTCAGCTCAGGTACATCAAGTTAATATAAAGCTATGCAGTAAGTCCTACAATTTGTTCTTTAAGGTCTGTGAAGGTCATTTAGGTACTCAAAGTACAATGATTTAAACCATGCAAGGCAAAAGTTTCTAACAACATAGCCCATGAAACAAACCCAAGATAATAAAGAGGTTAAAACCAGTACCTTCTCAAATGAAGGTCATGTCACTTGTCCCCAGATTTTGAATTATAGCTTTGAAAGGAAAAGGAAGGAGGTGCATTGTCACATACCAGCAGCAGGCAGGTAATACTTAGGGCTCACCCAAATTGGTGACTGTCCGTGTGGTCACTGGAAGTAAAACCTAATTTCTCTTAAAGATATTAAAAGTAACATGTGCAAAGTATAACAGATATATAAAACAATTTTAGTATGGATGGGTAACTCTTTATATGTCTGTTTCACTTGAGGCTGTAACTAGGTATATAGTACCGGTAGGTGGAACACAATTTCTTGTATATGCCATAATTACATTATAGAATTATTTATTTATTTATTTATTTTTATTTATTTATTTTTTATTTATTTTTATTTATTTATTTTTTATTTCTGTATGTGTATGAATGTACTGTCTGCACGCAGGCTTGTGCACCCGTGTTGTGCAGTGCCGCGGAGGTCAGAAGAGGGTGTCGGATTCCCCTGGAACTGGAGTTCTCCTGGAATTGGAGTTTCAGACGGGTCTCGGCTGCCATGTGGGTGCTGGGGATCAAACTCAGGTCCTCTGTAAGAGCGGTCGGCGCTCTTAACTGCTAGGCCATCTCTCTAGCCCCAACATTATAGAATTCTTAAAAGTGAACAGTACTTCATGTATACACTCATAAATAAGGTTCTAATAAATAAATTTGGCGATGACACTTTATCCAATATAGAACCCAAAAACCAAAATTGTGAAAGGATCAGAATATGCCATTAAATAAATTGCAAGAGAATTAGAATATAGAAATATAGCATTAGTTATTACAAGGTCTGATGTGAATTCAGGCTTCTTGCCACGTGGTCTTGTTGTGGCTCAGCAGAAACGGGGAAGCCTCAAGATGGCGGCTGAGGAATGGGCATGGCTGCCGCTCCCTTCTGTTTGAAAAGAGCCTGCAGTAGTAGCAGCAGGGTGTGGCATGGCCGTGCAGAGGAGGGGGAAAACCACATTGCGGGGCAGCTATGCGGCAGACTGGGGAGAGGAGACAGCTGTAGGAAGTAAAGTTTTTTAGCCTCAGAAGAAAGGGGAATGGTGTGGAGGAAGAGTCCTCTAATGGGAGGCGGCATGGAGGCGTACATCCTCTAACGGGGCTGGTCAGAGACTCCAGGTCTGGAGTGTCTCTGAAGCGGAACGGGAGGCTAAAATGAAGGAAGAATTGGAGGGAAGATGGGCAGAGAGAATGAGGGAAAAGGAAGATGGAGGGAAGCAGGAGAGAGTAGGAGAGAGCAGAGCACTGTACTGCCTTTGCACGGGAACCCAGTTCAAGCCTGTGGATTCAAAACAATGAAGGGCTAATGCTGAGAGAAGCAGAGGGCGAAGGGAGGAAGTACAAGGGGAATGAAGTGGAGAGAGACACACACACAGAGAGAGAGAGAGAGAGAGAGAGAGAGAGAGAGAGAGAGAGAGAGAGCTGCTGAGGTAGCCATAGCTGGAGCCATGGGTGGAGGGGTAGAGTCCAGTGGAGCGCCTAGGTCAGCCATGTCAAGGTCAAAAGCAGAAGTGGAGTTCTGGTCTAGTGTATAGAGAGGGGGATGGGAGGCTTCCTAAGTTGTCTGTGACCCAAACCTGGGTGTTGCTGATTTGGCAAGGAGAACCTGATGAGGGTGGCAAGAGGAACAGAGAGAGGGACATGAGTGAAGGGCAAAGAATGCCTGTACATACAAGCATTCTGACCATCTACTGGAGCGCTGGCAGAAGTCTCCCAACGCTGTGAGAATTTGGGGATCTAAGGTACCCGTCTCAGGCCAGACAATATTGTTAGCTAATTGATATCCTGGCCAGATAGTAGAGCAGAGTCTCAAGGACCTTAGGGTTAATTTCCTTGGAGAGGTTGAGTTCTCTTAAAGAGTGTAGGGCCTCTCCTTTAGAGTGTGAGGCTCCCATATTAGGGGTTAGAGGATAAGGAAGAGGGGCAAGGAAGAGAGGGAGAGAGAGTGAGAAAAGAGGTCTGTAGGAAGGAAATGGATTCTTTTTAGTCTCAGAAAGCACCCACCCGAGTGCTAAGGCACGTCCACCCTAGTTCTAAGTGGGTGCTCAGAGACCCCAGGTCCATGTGACCAGTGTGGGAGTCTCTGAAATCGGGGCCTGTAGGTCTGTGAATTTAGCATCCCAAAATCACAGAGGAGGCCAAAATTTGGGTCCAGAGTCTGTCCCCAGCGTCCTGGTAGATAGACAGCAATCTGGATGGGAAAAATTGGGGGAATCCCTGATTTTGCTGGCACTCAGGGATCCAAAAAGGAATGGCTATAATGGGAGACTAAAAAGAATGGAGGAAGAGGATAGTTAGGACAGGAAGTGTCTAGGCAGAGGGGGCAGCTGGGGGGGGCGCAGAATATATGCAGGGTTACACAGAAGATAGGGGTGGGAGAGAGAATCTCCCCTCACTCAGGTGCCTGGCCAGCCGCCCTCGAGGTGACTTAGGAAGTCTTACCATGAAGGCCACCCGTATAAACCCCCATGCTTGGTCATCACAAGTGTGATGAGTGCCCGATGAGGTTAAATGACTTTGGTGGAACCAAGGGTTGGGGCCCAATCAGATTCCGTAGCCGAGAGCTGTGGAACCATAACACGTGCTCTAAACTCTCATGCACAGTCACATGTGAATAGAGTAGGGTAGGATAAGGAGAAGAGAGAGGGTACCTTTGGCCAAATGCTTGTGGGTGCTCTTAGCCTGCGCTCAGTATCCAGCTTACTGGCTACCCTGAAGCCGCGGGGGGGGGGGGCAAAATGGCGATCTGAGTCACCAGCACCAGAATGTAAGGTTATGGCGTGCTCCCCCTGAATGAGAGGCCACGAGGTCTAAGCTCTCTGGAGCAAAGTTTAATTCAGGGTAGCCAGGGCTAGGCTCAGAGGAAAGATAGAGCCAAGCACAGAATGGCGTCTGGCTTGGGAATTTGAGGGAGAAGGTGGGAGTAGGATTCAGTGAGAGTGGGGTGGGTAGCACACTTTGCAGTAATCTGGCTTTTGAAGGGCAAGGTGGAAGATTCCTGAGTAATCCGTGATCGCTGTTTTAGCATAGCCAAAGGCTAGCCTGGTAGAGCAGGTTCTTGGTGCCTCTGGTCTTAGGTGTCTCAAGTTCAAGGCCAGGTCTTGCCTTCAAAAGAGAAAACAAAATACAAAGATGTCTGCCATCCCAGCATTCGAGAGTTGGAGGCAGGAGGTTCAAGGGCATCGTCCACTGCATAGCAAGTTTGAGGACAGCTCGGCTGTGAGAGACCCTGTCTAAAAACAAACACAGCAGGGCAGAAGCCGACAGAATAAAACAAAACTTCCAACCCCTGTGACCGCCCCTTTATTCCCTCAGCCTTTTGCTAAGAGAAAACTTTCAGGCTTGCAGGAGGATGAAGAAAATTCTAGAACACATATGTCAAAACCCATTGTGGAAAAATTTTGCTAAATTTGATGCTGTTTGTTTCTATTCTCCCTCCTTTTCCTCCTCTCCCCACCCACTGCTGACCCCAGACGCCCCACCCCCCGTGCCATGCACACTGCCCATCAGAGCTAAGCCCCCAGTGGTGTCTGTCCCCAGCCGGTTGGGAAGCTCTGGGCTCTTCCCCCCCCATCCTCCTCTCAAGATGATCCAAAAAGATCTGGTGCAAGAAAGAATGCTGTGTAAAGTCAACCCTCAATGGTCAGTCTTCGGGAGCAGCCAAAGCCCAGGCTGGGGGTTCCCTGCACCCCCCCCACACTGAGGATCTCTCTGGGGTAGCTGATAAGGTTAATCATATTGACCTTCGGGAGTCATTTCTTGGGAGTGGTCCACTTTGGAGCTCACTAAGTAGGCCAATCTGGCTGGCCAGGGATCCGCCTGGACCTGCCTCCCCTCTACTGGGATTACCAGCTCTTACCACCTGTAGCGTGGATGGTCCCTCCAAAAGAAAGACTGACCGTGGACATCAAATGCCTTCTCAAGCTTAGGGGCACCTGCCTGTCCAGGATTATAAACTTGACTGTTGGCCTTCCAGGGGAAAAGGAGGGACCAGGCAGCAGGTGTCAGCTACTCCTCACAATCAGCCAGTTGGCCTTGGCTGTGTGGGGGGAAGTGCCAAGAATATATAACAGAGAACCCAAGAGGTGGGTCTCTCTTACCATCTTGGGCAGAGATCCTAAGGCCATGAGGGAGAGGAGCACGGAGATTCCTGGACGTGACCCCCTTACCCATTTGTTCTGTACGCAAGCCCAATTGAACTCGCTAGAATCTTCCAAAGTGTGGTTTGGGGAGTCTTCCTTCCTTTGATTTTTGGGACTGAAGGAGGGGAGGCAGAACCACGTGGACCTCCCAGAAGCCATTTTAGCAACTCGGCCACATCTGGCTTTTGTCCAGTGGGTTCTGGGGATTGAACTCAGGTCCTCCCTTTGGAAGGGCCATGGTCCCAGCCCCATAGCTGTGATAATTTCAGTAATGATACATACTATTTGAAGGAGACAGAGAACACAGGGAAGTAAAAGGACAGAGGGAATTCACTCAAAATCCTCTCATCCAGTGGATCCGATGCCCTCTCTGGCCTCACAGGCTCCGTACACAGGGGGTGCACTTACACACATGCAGGCAAAACACTAAACATAAACTAAAAATGAAATATAACAAGTTGGGCATGGTGGCACATGCCTTTACTCCCAGCACTTGGGAGGCCTGGATAGGGATTGTGGGTAAGCTAGATGTACTCATGAAAGGCATCCTGGGCCTTAAACAGCACAGTTCCTCATGCAAATGAAGGACCATGTTTCCACCAATCACAGTGGGGGGGGTCCATCATGCAAATGAAGGATTGAGATCTGCACCAATCACAAGCCTTTTGCTGGCCACTAAGGGAAGTGCTGGGTAAAATGGCTGCAGGTTCATTCAGAGTTCACGGAAGCTTCTCTGCTGAACACAGCTCCCCCCGCCAGCTGGAGCCCATGTCAGCTGTGGGCACAGCTGTTTTCTATAGCTGCTGGAGAGAACTCATGGTGATTGTGAAGTGTCCATAACAGCCAGGCTGCAGTAAAAGAAAGGGCTGGTTGGCAGGTTCCCAGCCCAGGGCTGCCACGCATGTCAGGGACCGGCTGTCACATGGTCCACTCACCAGAGTGTCACTCACTCAAAGACATGTTTATGGGGCTCCAGAGATGAGTCAGCTGTTAAGAGCACTGGGTAGTCTTGCAGAGGATCCAGGTTCAGTTCCTAGGACCGACATGGTGGCCAACCTGTAACTCCAGTTCTGTGGGATTCAATGCCCTCTTCTGACCTCTGGGTGCACCTGCACGTATACAGAAAATACATTCATACACATTAGAAAATAAAAGTATAATCCTAGCGCTTGGGAGGCAGAGGCAGGCGGATCTTTGTGAGTTCAAGGCCAGCCTGGTCTACAGAGTGAGTTCCAGGACAGCTGGGGCTACAGGGAGACCCTGTCTTGAAAAAGACTCCCCCCCCCAAAAAAAAAGAAAAGAAAAGTAAATAAATGAGGGTTTTTTTTGTATTTTTTTTATTTTATTTATTTATTTATTTATTATTTAAAAAAAATTTTTTTTTGGTCATTTCGAGACAGGGTCTCGAACTTGGAAGGATGGCACAGGTTAGGCGAAATATTAGACAGACATGACACCAGAGTGGTCTTGAATCTGGTGTGTTTTACTAAGAGCAAGCAACTGTTTATATAGTACATGTCAGAAAAGACAGATCAAGATTAATACATCCCCAGGAACAATTAACCAGAAGCACTAACCAGAAGTATTTACACATGGCACTTTGCTCAAGATTAGCACATCTCTGGGAACAAACAGTGGTCGTAAAACCATAGACCACGGATTTAGCACTTCCCTTAGTGGCCAGCAAAAGGCTTGTGATTGGTGCAGATCTCAATCCTTCATTTGCATGATGGACCCCCCCCACTGTGATTGGTGGAAACATGGTCCTTCATTTGCATGAGGAACTGTGCTGTTTAAGGCCCAGGATGCCTTTCATGAGTACATCTAGCTTACCCACAATCCCTATCCAGGCCTCCCAAGTGCTGGGAGTAAAGGCATGTGCCACCATGCCCAACTTGTTATATTTCATTCCAGCTGTCCTGGAACTCACTCTGTAGACCAGGCTGTCCTTGAACTCACAAAGATCCGCCTGCCTCTTCCTCCCAAGTGCTAGGATTAAAGGCGTGCGCCACCACGCCCTGCAGGGAGCCAAAGCTGTCAGGCATACATGCTCACAGAAAATTACTAACTTACTTATCTCAGGAGTTTAGGAGCCAGCTTACTTACCTCAGGAATTTACAAGCCAGCTTACATACCTCAGGAGTTTATGAGTGCACCTTGCTTATCTTAGAAATTTACTGCTATACCAACCCCAGACAAAATTAGTAAAATAGGAATTCCAGTTACACTCATACATGGTAGAAAACATTACTTAAATAAAGGTAGATGGTTGGCTCCTTCTTTAGAAAAATGTGGTAAAGTAAAAACCAAAAAGACCCTCCCTTCCTAAAAGTCCCTACAAAGATATTGTGAATGGAAGACATTGCACTGAGTGATATCATAGTCAGTTACAAGTAGCAAAAGTGTTTTTCCAGACTTGATAAAAAGCTCAGCTCCCTAAGCAAAGAGTTGTACCTGATAAAATTAGAAAAATAGAAGTCTTAGTTACAGTTTTGCATGTTAAAATGCAATACTTGGTCAGAGGCAAGTGGCGAACTTCTCCTTAAGAAAAACAGAACTAATTAAGAGACTCTCCCAGGCCATAGCTTAAAGATAGCAGGTGACGGATAGATCGGGAACCAGGAAGAATGGGAGAGAACCAAACTAGAGCTTCAAAGGGAGACAATGTCTCACAAACAAACCACCCACCCCTGGTCTATGGTTTTACGACCACTGTTTGTTCCCGGAGATGTGCTAATCTTGAGCAAAGTGCCATGTGTAAATACTTCTGGTTAGTGCTTCTGGTTAGTGCTTCTGGTTAATTGTTCCTGGGGATGTATTAATCTTGATCTGTCTTTTCTGACATGTACTATATAAACAGTTGCTTGCTCTTAGTAAAACACACCAGATTCAAGACCACTCTGGTGTCATGTCTGTCTAATATTTCGCCTAACCTGTGCCATCCTTCCAAGAACCTGGATCCTGCAGACTGAGTGAGCCCAACCCACTGGGATGGTCTGCAGAAATGCCCGGCTAATTTTATTTATTTTTATGTGTATGAATGTACTGTCTGCATGCAGGTTTGTGCACCTGTGTTGTGCAATGCTGGAGGTCAGAAGAGGGCATTGGGTTCCCCTGGGACTGGAGTCAAAGATGGTTCTCAGCCACCGTGTGGGTGCTGGGCATCGAACCCAGGTCCTCTGCAAGAGCAGTCAGTGCTCTTAACCACTAGGCCATCTCTCCAGCCACCCTAAATGAGTATTTTTTTTTTGGTCTTTTTGAGATAGGGTCTCCACATAGCTCTGGCTGTCCTGGAACTCGCTATGTAGACCAGGCTGGCCTTGAACTCACAAAGATCCACCTGCCTCTGCCTCCCAAGTGCTAGGATTAAAGGCATGCACCACCACAAACGAGTATTTATAAAAAAGCTATAACTGGCTGGGTGTGGTGGCACACGCCTTTATCCTAGCATTCAGGAGGCAGAGGCAGGCAGATCTTTGTGAGTTCAAGGAGAGCCTGGTCTACATAGTGAGTTCCAGGGCACCTGGGGATACAGGGAGGCCCTGTCTCAAAAAGAAAAAAAAGCTACAACTGAAACTAAGTCCAGAATTAGCAATATTTAATAGTATTTAACAGTACAAGGCAGTGTTTAACCCTGTGCCTGGGGAGAGGAGGGTCCCCGACGTCTCAGCAACATCTGAGTTGGGTTGTTATTTCTTTTTATTTTAATCAAAAATTTAAATTACTGTTGGGTGTGGTGGCATACACTTTTAATCCTAGCACTTGGGAGGCAGAGTCAGATGGATCTTTGAGAGTTCAAGGTCAGCCTGGTCTACATAGTGAGATCCAGGACAGCCAGAGCTACAGGGAGACCCCGCTCAAAAAAATTTTTTTAATTACTTAAAGACTATATATGTGTGTGTGTGTGTGTGTGTGTGTGTAGGGGGCATGTGATCTCTGAGAGAGTGTGTGTGTATGTGTGTGAGAAGTGTGTGATCTCTGTGCATATGTGTGAGGCGTGTGATCTCTGTGTGTATATGTGTGATGTGATTGTGTGTGTGAGGCATGTGATCTGTGTGTGTGTGAGGCATGTGATCTCTGTGTGTGTGTGTGAGGTGTGTGATCTGTGTGTGTGAGGTGTGTGATCTCTGTGAGTGTGTGTGATGTGATCTGTGTATGTGTGAGGCGTGTGATCTTTGTGAGTGTGTATGTGTGTGATGTGATCTGTGTCTGTGTTTGTGTGAGGCGTGTGATCTCTGTGTATGTCTGAGGCATGTGATCTCTGTGTGTGTGTGAGGCGTGTGATCTCTGTGTGTGGGTGAGGCATGTGATCTGTGTGTGTGTATGTGGGAGGTGTGTGACCTCTGTCAGTGTGTATGTGTGTGATGTGATTTGTGTGTGTGTGTATGTGTGAGGCATGTGATCTCTGTGTGTGTGAGACGTGTGATCTCTGTGAGTGTGTATGTGTGTGATGTAATCTCTCTGTGTATGTATGTGTGTGATGTAATCTCTCTGTGTATGTATGTGTGTGATGTGATCTTTGTGTATGTGTGTGTAAGGCGTGTGATCTCTGTGTGTGAGGTGTGTGATCTCTGTGAGTGTGAGGTGTGTGATATCTGTGAGTGTGTGTGTGTGATGCGATCTGTGTGTGTGTATGTGTGAGGCATGTGATCTCTCTGTGTGTGTGAGGCGTGTGATCTCTGTGTGTGGGTGAGGCATGTGATTTGTGTGTGTGTATGTGGGAGGTGTGTGACCTCTGTCAGTGTGTATGTGTGTGATGTGATTTGTGTGTGTGTATGTGTGAGGCATGTGATCTCTGTGTGTGTGAGACGTGTGATCTCTGTGAGTGTGTATGTGTGTGATGTAATCTTTCTGTGTATGTAGGTGTGTGATGTGATCTCTGTGTATGTGTGTGTAAGGCGTGTGATCTCTGTGTGTGAGGTGTGTGATCTCTGTGAGTGTGAGGTGTGTGATATCTGTGTGTGTGTGTGATGCGATCTGTGTGTGTGTATGTGTGAGGCATGTGATCTGTGTGTGTGTGAGGCGTGTGATCTCTCTGTATGTGTGAGGCGTGTGATCTCTCCGTGTATGTGTGAGGCATGTGATCTGTGTGTGTGTGTGTGTGAGGCATGTGATCTGTATGTGTGTGAGATGTGATCTCTGTGTGTGTGTGTGTGTGTGTGTGAGGCATGTGATCTCTGTGTGTGTGTGAGGCGTGTGGTCTCTGTGAGTGTTGGCACGCACTTGACACGCCCGGGCACACTGGTGGAAGCCAGCGGACAGCTTTGGGTAGTTGTTCTCTCCTTCCCCCTGTTGAAGCAGGCTCTCTATTCTGCGCTGCGTGCTCCAGGCTGACTGTCCTGTGAGCTTCACTTTCTCTGCCTCCGTCTTGCCTCTGGGGTGCTGGGAACACAGGCGGGAGCTGCTGAATCCTGCTTTTTATGAACTCCAGGGATTTAGTTCAGCTCATCAGGTCTGATCAGGTTTGGGTTTTCAACACTGAGGCATCTCACTGGCCCCTTTTTAATTTTTTTTTTTTTTTTTTTTTTGTGTCTTTTGAGACAGGGTCTCCCTGTAGTTCCAACTGTCTTGGGAGTCACTCTGTAGACCAGGCGGGCCTTGAACTCACAAAGATCCGCCTGCCTCTGCCTCCCAAGTGCTAGGATTAAAGGTGTGCACCACCACACCCGGCCTTTTTAATTATTTTAATTATTTATTTTTTGTAGCCCACTGAGTTTAAATTTTTTATTATATTTTATTTTACTTTTACTTTTTTTTGTTGTTGTTTTGTTTTTCTGAGACAGGGTTTCCCTGTAGGCCCAGCTAGCCTGGAACTTGCTATGTAGACCAGGCTGGCCTCCAACTCCCAGAGATCTACCTGCCCCTGCCTCTCAAGTGCTGGGATTAAAGGCATGCACCACGATGCCCAACTTGTTATATTTCATTTTTAGTTTATGTGTATGAGTGTTTTGCCTGCATGTGTGTAAGTGCACCACCTGTGTGTGGAGCCTGTGAGACCAGAGAGGGCATCGGATCTGCCGAAACTGGAGTTACAGATGGCTGTGAGCCATTATGTCGGTTCTGGGAATTGAACCCGGGTCCTCTGCAGGAGCTCTTAACCCCTAAGTCACCTCTCCAATCCCATCCCACTGAATTTAATTAAAGTTATTTGCATGAGCATGGCTGTGGTGTATTTACCTGTGTATGGGTGACGGACCAGTGTCCTCAACACAAAATGATTCCTCCGACCCCCAGCAGGGGGGTGGGAGGGCTCATAAGCCTCTCGTGCTGTTTGTTTTTATTCTGGATGTAACAGAGAGAAGATTCTAATTACCTAAATTCTCCAAACTAGATCCTCAAAAGAAAATGAATGTGAAAGACCAGTGTCATGTTCCGGGGCTCTGTGGGCTTCCAGGCGTGGCAGTGAGGGCTCCTTCATGGAAAGATACCGTACTTTCGAGAAGGGGCCCGGTGCCTCCATTTTGCAATGATCTGACATACATTATGTCTGGTTTTGCTTTGAGGAATGGCCTTAGCCACCCTCCACCAGATCGGGAAGAGGAGATGAGGAGCTAAGGCAGGGGGCGCCTGACTGGGAGCCCTCTCTGTGCTGTGCCAGTGTGCAGTGACCCTCTAAGTGACCGGGGACTCACACCCATAGTCTTGATCTTGAACGTGGATGAGCACAGGTGCCACAGGTGAAATTTGGCCTCCTTTTTTATTGCTTTTCTCATTACAGAGAAAATCGAAGTGAGACTGGGATTAAAGATCACCTGTGTTAGAGGGGACAGTCGAGCTGGCTGTCTCTCCCAAGGCTCCTGGGCCTGGGGCAGCATGATCTCCAGTGAGCCCCCGACCCTGCAGCTGGGTAGCAACGGTCTCTGAGGCCCAGGCGGAGCTAGAAGGCCGGCAGGGGAGGCTGGTCAGTGCAGATTCTGGGTTTGCAAAGTCACCTCTGGGCTATATTTTCTTATAAACCCAAAGTCAATTTGTGGAGTTAGGTCTTTCAAGTCACCAGTGGAGTCACACGGCACAAAATGTCTGCATTGCCTGAGATGCTTTTCCTGGGAGCATACTTCCTTGTTTCACCACTTACATTACAAACAAACAGTCTCTCTCAGTGCTCTATTCTTCCTTCCCTCCTTCCCTTCCCTTCCCCTCTCCTCCCCTTCTTCCTTCCCTCTTTCCTGCCTTCCTTCCTTCTTTCTCCTTCTTCTTTTCCTTCTTCTCTTCTTCTTCTTCCTCCTCACCCTCCTCTTCCTCTACCCCCTCCTTTTTGAGACAGGGTCCACTGTATTCCAGGCTGGCCTCTATGTAGCCAAGGCTGATCTTGAACTCCTGATCCTCCTGCGTCCACCTCTCAAGCCCTGGGATAACATGGTTTTACCATGCCTGACCTTTTTGTTTGTTTTTGTGTGTACTCAGAAGCTAAGGGTCAATCTCAGGCATCTTTCTCAATTATTTTCTACCTTAAATGCTGAGAAAGGATCTCTCTGTGACCTGGAGCTCACTTGTTCTGGTTTGTTCAGCTAGTGGGCGTGCTCCCGGCGTCCTGTCTCTGTCCGGGGTTCAGGGTGGCTTTGCCCATCTGGGATTTTATGTGGGTGCTGGATCTAAACTCCAGTCTTCATGCAGGTGCAGTGAGTGCTTTTCTCGGTGATCCTCTCAACCTCCTCCTATTCTTTCCCCTGCATTTTTATGCCTTTTCTCAGTGACTTTGTTGTTTTAAATGGTCCCCACTTGGGCTGAGTTCCAGTCTGCTGTGGTGCCCCTGAGGACAGGAAGGCGGTGTGTGTCTCCTGGCTTCATCCAGACGTGAATGACAGGCCTGTTGTCTGCAGTGCAATGTCAAATGGGGTTTTAGACAGAAGCGCAGATAAAAAGATGGCTGTGCGTTGATGACATAACAGTGGATTGTGAGCAGAGGCTTAGAGGACCCCAAGCTCCAGAGCTGGGCTCAGTGTTGGGGTGACTTCTGCCGATAGTGTGAACTGGTGGAGGGCTAAATGCTAAGGTGCTAATCCTGTGGTCCTGAGTCCAGTAATGGCTGGCGGGTCTCTGCCTCACCAGTGCACACACCATCTTCTTGCAGTTGACCAGAAGCAAAAAGAAATTTTGGAATGTTTGTCTCCTTCCAAATTTATAGGCCACAGCCTGGATCCCTTTTATTCTGGAGCCTGGGGGACATTGGGTTTGGGGTGGGTCTGGGGAGTGTCTGGGGAGGTGTCTGGGGTGTGTCTGTGGGTGGGTATGTGCTGGGTCTGTGCTGGGTCTGGGGTGTGTCTGGGGTGTGTCTGGGGGGTGTCTGTGGGTGGGTATGTGCTAGGTCTGTGCTGGGTCTGGGGGTGTGTCTGGGGTGTGTCTGGGGTGTGTCTGGGGTATGTCTGGGGGTGTGTCTGGGTGTGGGGTCTGGGGTGTGTCCGGGGGGGTGTCCGGGGTATGTCTGTGGGTGGGTATGTGCTGGGTCTGTGCTGGGTCTGGGGAGGGTCTGGGGTGGGTCTGTGCTGGGTGTGCTGGGTCTGTGCTGGGTCTGGGATAAGTCTGGGGATGGATTTGGGGGATGGGTCTGGAGATGGGTCTGGGGGATGGGTCTTGGAGTGTGTCTGTGCTGAGTCTGTGCTGGGGCTGCAGCCTCATGCGTGCCAGGTGGGTGCTCCACCCTGAGACAAGTCCCGGTGCTCTGACCACACTCTTAGTGGGTCCCCACCAACACTCCCCCAAGGCAGCACAGAGAAATAAACAGCAGTCAGTGGAGAGGATGGAAAGCTCGGAAAACATTTGCTTTAAAACCTCATGCTGAGCCGGACGTGGTGGCGCACGCCTTTAATCCTAGCACTTGGGAGGCAGAGGCAGGTGGATCTTTGTGAGTTCAAGGCCAGCCTGCTCTACAGAGCAAGTTCCAGGACAGCTGGGGCTACAAGGAGACCCTGTCTCGAAAAGACCAAAAAAAAAAAAAAACAAAAACAAAAAAAACCTCACGCTGAATGTTTGATGTCCTCCATGGGCATCTTAAAAACATTGCACCAAATCATGTGTGCCAGTGAGACAGCTCTGGGCACAGGAGCTCGCCACTGAGCCTGGTGCCCCAGTGTGACCCCTGGACACACATGTGGAATGAGAGAACCAACCCTGCACGTCGTCCTCTGACCTCACACACATTGGTGTTCCCCCCATGCAAATAAATGATGGATTTTAAGAACTAGTGTACAAGTCACTAGCTGAATGGCTTTTCCTCCAGTGGCTGGACGCTCGTTCAGGTGCAGGGAACTTCGGGTGGGGGCTGGGTGGGCAGGGATGCCCAGGACCCCATCCTGCAGGGGCAAGGCACGCTTACTGCATGAATAGACCCACAAATGCATGGCAGACTCCCTGTGGGTGTCAAGGGGACAGGGGCTGCAGGGTGACGTCAGCACTGTCTCCAGGGAAAGTGCGGTTTGGACTACTTTTCTGTAATTGAGTCTCTGGGACAGGCAGGTGCCTCTGTCATGGTTGTCCACTTGGGGGAGCCTCAGACATGAGGGGCACATTTCCCTGTGGGCTTCTCTGGGATGGTGGCCTTGTCTCCTTGATTCATATGTTGGCCTCACAGTGGTAGGCAAGGACATCCCTACCGTGGCTCTGTGACACTGACGACATCCCCAGAGTCAAGCTGTTCCACCGGGGCCTCTCTAGAGTCTGGCTAAGCTGTGGCTTCTCTCCAAATTACCCATCTACCCATGTGTACTACTCCCTCCCTCCCTCCCTCCCTTTCTCTTCTATCTCTCTCTCTCTATCTCTCTCTCCCATACACCATAACTCACAAAACATATGCATATACACAACACACATGCATACACCATACTGCATCATACAACACACAACACACACAATACATAACAAAACACAGCACATGCCTTATCACACAACACACTATACAAACAGCACACACCATAGATACTACACAGAAACAACAGACATAACATGATGTAACAACACAACACATACACAAACACACATGCACATAACACACAGCATACATGCACAGAGCATAACATGTATAACACAACACACACAACACAAATACTATAAACAACACACAACACACCACATACCACAAATACACGTATATATACAGCACACATCACACAATGTGCGCACCACCTCACATATCCTGTACAATGCACAGACAACACACCATAAACAACACACATGATACATATGCACACAACACAGCACAGACAATATAAAAATACAAACACGGGGTGGGCATGGTGGTGCACACCTTTAATCCCAGCACTTGGGAGGCAGAGGCAGGCAGATCTTTGTGAGTTCAAGGACAGACTGGTCTACATAGTGAGTTCCAGGACAGCTGGGGCTATAGGGAGACCCTGTCTCAAAACACCAACCAACACACAAATACACAGCATAACATATATAATGTAGATAACATAACAACATAGATAACATACAAAGCACAATACACATAACACATGCACATGACATAATACAGACAACATGTACAACATACAACAGAACACACATGTAACACACAATACAAATATACACAATGCAACAACACATGATACAACATGATATACACATAAAATACACACAACACACAACACAGACCACATGTAACACACAACATGCAACACACAATACAACATAGACAGCATGCACAACACACAGTATACACACAACATGCATGCACACAACACAGGCACTGCATGCCACATCCACAACACAATACACACAACACAAATACATCACACATGGGCTGGAGAGATGGCCTAGCGGTTAAGAGCGCCGACCGCTCTTACAGAGGACCCGGGTTCGATCCCCAGCACCCACATGGCGGCTGAGAACCGTCTGAAACTCCAATTCCAGGAGAACTCCAGTTCCAGGGGAACCCGAGACCCTCTTCTGACCTCCGCGGCATTGCAGGACACGGGTGCACAGACTTGCATGCAGACAGTACATTCATACACATACAGAAATAAATAAAATTAAAAAAAAAAACAAAACAAAAACAAATACATCACACAATGGAAATACACACTGTGTAAAACCCTCCACATATCACATACAATGCAAACACACAACACACACTATGCAAACACATATGACACCACACACATAACAAACAAAATGCAAACACACATAACATACCACAAAATACCATGTACACCACATGCCCTCACCACATACCACACACATACTACACACCATGCACATACTATACACCCCCTGCACCACACTACACATACCATACCACACACACCACACCACATACATACACACAGACACACACCCCATACACACACAAACACACAGCACACATACACCACACAGAACACATAGTACACACACCATACTACACATACCACAAACATACCACATACTCCCACAACACAGATGCACATACTACCCCGCCCCCACACACATACATACACACAGCTCAGACAGGCCCCACCACGTGTCTCTGGGACTCCCTGCCTGTCGGCTGCACGTCGACTTCTGGTCAGCGTCAGCCTCTCCCACCCTGTGGCTCTGACGTGTTTGACATGATCTTTTGGAAAAATAACTCGAGGCTTCCAGCTGAACCCCAAAGCATCTGTCTGCCCTGAATTGCTGGTGTCTGTCAGCTGTCCCCTCCCACACCCGGCCACTTCACTGCCACCCGAATGTTGTCACTTGGGTCCTGACCGAGCAGCCACTGTGTGCCCTCCATCAGTGTCCTTCTGGAGTCTCCGGGGCTCGGCAGGATGCAGATGGACTCTTGCTCCCTTACCCTGCCACCCCAGGCCTCTTCTCTCCTAATCCTCTCCATTGCTTAGAGTGACCTTGTTTTCCTTTGAAGATTGCTCATGATGAACGCAGTATTGCCTCTTTTATTCTTCATCTTCCATAAAGCATGTTAAAGTCAATGAAGTCTCCTCTGAGCAGCACCTTTGAGGCTCCCGTGGACCCTGAGGATGCCGGCTTCCTTTTCACTGTTTTCAAGGTATTGTGTCATTGATATTTTAAAATTTCCTTCTAAGTAGAAGGTAGGAACATGCCTCTTAATCTCAAAGTTGGAAGCACTTTAGGATTGTGTCTGTTAATCCTGATTGTTTCAGATGTTTAGAGAATGTGGCTATAAAACTCTTACTTTAAAAGTGCCCTTAGGCCAGGGACCGGAGAGCTAGCTGTCAGTAAAGGCATGAAGATTTGAACTTGATTCCCCAAATCCACGTAAAACCTGGGCCTGGCAGCACTACCTGTAAAGCTCTGGGAAGGTTGGGAGAGGGGGGAGGTGGGGACAGGAGGGAGGTGGAGTCAGGAGGGAGGTGGAGATGGGAGGTCCCGGGGCTCAGCTGCGTGTCCCAGGTCCCAAGGAGTGGCTTCACCTTGCAAAATAAGGTGCACAGAACTTGAAGAATTACACTTAAGATTGACACCTGGCCTCCATACATACATGGGTACCAGCACATACATGTGCACACATACACTTACAAGTTATCCTCAAGGGAAGAAAGGGTACAGCAAGCCTGTGACCCTGTAGAAGAGAGGCTAAGGTACAAGGAGTGTGGCAAGTTCAAGGCCAGATACACAGACACAGACAGACACTGACACAAAGACACAGTCTCTCTCTCTCTCTCTCTCTCTCTCTCTCTCTCTCTCTCTCTCTTTCAGTTTTTGTTTTCTACTTATTTTACTTATTTATGAGTATTTCGCCTGAATGTACCTATGTGTACCATGTGCCTGCTGGGTTCCTGTGGAGGATAGGAGAAGACATTGGATCCCCTAGAATTGGAATTACAGAAGTTGTGGTCCACATGTGGGTCCTGGGAACTGAACTGGCGTCCTCTGTAAGAACGGCCAGGGCTCTTAACCACTGAGCCATCTCTCAAGCCCTGAGGATTTATTTATGACCAAGTATAGGAACATGTTCCATGAATATGAAAGGATTTTTCTATTCAGGTGATGCTCACGTCCAGATTTGGGCTGGGGAGATGGCCCAGTGGGTCAAGTGCTCATAAAGAAGTCTGGGGACTGGGGTCCAGAACCCCAGCACTCATCAGGAAAAAGCAAGTAGATTTCTGTGAGTTCAAGTTCAGCCTGGTCTACATCGCAAGTTCCAGGCCAGTCAGAGCTACAAAGTAAGACTCTGTCTCAAAAGCTGGGAAGGCACAGTGGCTCCTTGTGACCCCAGAACTCTGGAGCTGGAAACAGGTGATCTCCAGAGCAAGATGGCTAGCTAGACTGGTTGAATTGGTAGCTGTGGGGCTGGAGAGATGGCTTAGCAGTTAAGAGCACCAACTGCTCTTGCAGAGGACCGGGGTTCAATCCCCAGCACCCACATGGGTGGCTGAGAACCATATTTAACTCCAGTTCCAGGGGAATCCGACACCCTCTTCTGACCTCCGTAGCATTGCATGGCATGGGTGCACAAACCTACATGCAGACAGTACATTCATACACATAAAAAATAAATAAAAAATAAATAAATAATTAAAAAAAAAAAGAATTGGCAGCTCTGGGTTCAACTGAGAGACCCTGACTCAGAAAATAAAGTGGAATTGACGGATACAGATATTTTGGCATCAACTTGCGGCTTCCACAGACAGGCACACACACAGTGCACATCTGTGTGTACACCTGCACACATAAACGTGCATACCTGTATACACATGGGCACCCATACATTTGAACATACATATACATGCTAAAAAATAAAGTTTAGATTTATTTCTATTAATATGAATATTTTAATTATATTTTGTTGTACATACAGGCTGAGTATCTGTCCTAGTTACATTTTATTGCTGTGATAAAATGCTTTGACCAAAACCAACTTGGGGAGGAGATAGTCCATTCTTGGAGGGAAGCCAGGATGGGCACTCAGGGGAGGAACTGGAGGTAGGAGCTGAAGCAGACTGCGGAGGAATGAGTCCTGCTCTAAGGAGTGCTCCCCTTCCTTCCCCGTGCTCCCCTTCCCCGTGCTCCCCTTCCCCGTGCTCCCCTTCCTTCCCCGTGCTCCCCTTCCCCGTGCTCCCCTTCCCCGTGCTCCCCTTCCTTCCCCGTGCTCCCCTTCCTTCCCCGTGCTCCCCTTCCCCGTGCTCCCCAAAGAAACCAAGAAAAGAAATGACAGTTAAGAACCTTGTTGATACAGAGATTATTAAAGGTAAAAAAAGTTTAATGCAACCTAACGTTCTTTTTTTGTTGTAATTTTATGCGAATATACCTGGGGCTATCTATGGGTGGGTCAATTTCTTGTTTTTTTAGTTTTTTTTTTTTTTTTTTTTTTTTTTTTTTAGCTGGCCTGGAGCTTGCTTACTATGTAGACCAGGCTGGCCTTGAACGTACAGAGATCCGCCTACCTTTACCTCCAGAGTGCTGGGCTTACAAGGCATGGTGCCCCACACCCGTGCCCTAAGATGGGGTCTTAGCTAGCTGGGCCGGTGTGGGGTGATGGGAGAGGGCGATCCCCGTCCCCTGCAAAAGCAGTTAGTGCTCTAAACCAATAAGCCATTTCTCCAGCCCAGTGTCATTTCATATGTTCCTTTGTATTTTATTTTTTAATTTTTGGATGTCTTAAAGATTATTTTGGTATTTTTTGTTAATTTTGGTCTATTTCCAGACCAAGGGTCGCCTTGTAGCCCCAGCTGCCGGGAACTCGCAAATCTGGTCGACCAAGGCTTGGCCTTGAACTCTGAAGATCCCCCGGCCGTAACCTGCACAACCTGCTTGGCTGTACCTCACGTCGTGCGCCCCCATGCCCACATATATTTCACGAGTATTATAATTTATTTCTTTCTTATTTATTTCATTTATTTGAATTTATTTATTTCTTTCTTTAGTTCTGTGAAGAAGGCCTCTCCATGTAGCCCAGTCCCAGTTGCTGCGTCGCTCATGAGGATCACCATTGGACTTCTTATTTTCCTTTCTCCTCTCCTGCCTCACTATTGCATGTGACGGATTACAACCGTGTTCTTATCTTCCATCCCTGGTTGAATAATGCTAGAGTTCAAGCACAGGGATGTACAGCTTAGCAATCTACTCTGCCAGGTCCAGGCACCTCCAGTCCAGGTGAAAAAATTTCCTCGTCCTCTTTGTGCGGCAATCAAGGGAAACTTTAAAGGCGTTAGTTCATCCTTTCCACAAGTGGGCTATGAAGATGAAAAACTCTGTCTGTCATTTCAGGTTGGGCAGACAAGCAACGTGTGTAAACAACCCCTGACTCGAATTTTAAATTCATTAGGACAAAAGTTTGTATATTTTTTTAATGTGTAGAGGCACATGCCAAAGGGCATGCATGGATCTCAGAGGACAACCTGTAGGAAATAGATTCTCTCCATCTACCATGTATGCCCTAAGAACTAAAATTGGGTTACAGGCTTGGTGGCAAGCAACCTCACCCACTGACCCATCTCAATAGCCCATTTCTCTCTCTCTCTCCTTCCTCCTTCCCTCCCCTCCTTCCTCCTTCCCTCCCGCCTTCTTTCCTTCCCTTCCTTCCCTCCCTCCCTCCTTCCCTCCCTCCTTCCATTTTTTTTTTTTTCCTTCTTTTGTTTCTTCCTTTCTTCCATCCCTCCTTCCCTCCATCCAATTCTTTCCCGCCGTCCTCGCTCCTTTCCTCCCTCCTTCCTCCCATCCTTCGCCCTCCTTCCTTTCCCCTCCTTCCTTCTTCCTTCCCCTCCTTCCCTTCCCTCCTGTCCCCTAGCCTGCTTCCCTCCTGCCCTCCCTCCTTCGCCCCTCCCTCCTTCCCTCCTTTCCCCCCCTCCTCCCTCCTTCCCTCCTTCCCTCCCTCCCCAGATCCCTTCCCTCCTTCCCCTCCCTCCTCCTGCTTCCCCCTTCCCTCCCTCCTCCCCCATCCTTTCCTTCCCGTCCTTCCCTCCCTCCTTCTTTCCTTCGCCTCTTCCCTCCCTCCCTCCTTCCCTCCTTCCTTCCTTCCTTCCCGTCCTTCCCTCCTTCGCCCGTCCCCCCCTCCTTCCCTCCCTCCTGCCCTCCCTCCTTTCCTTCCTTCATTTTTCTTTCCTCCCTTCTTTTTCTCCCTCTGTCCCTCTCCTTGTACCTCCCTCCTTCCCTCCTTCCCGTCCCTCCCTTCCCTCCTTCCCTCCCTCCTTCCCTCCTTCCCTCCCTCCTCCCTCCTTCCTCCCCTCCTTCCTTCTTCCCCCCTCCGCCCTCCTTCCCCCTCATCCTTCACTCCCGCCTTCTCCCTCCCCGCGACTCCCTCCTCCTTCCCTCCGTTCCCTCCCTCCCTCCCTCTCTGCCTTCCTGCCTTCTCCTTCCTTCCTTCTTCCTTCCTTCCTTCCTTCCT
Source organism: Rhizomys pruinosus (assembly GCA_009823505.1). Lineage (NCBI taxonomy): Eukaryota > Metazoa > Chordata > Mammalia > Rodentia > Spalacidae > Rhizomys > Rhizomys pruinosus. The sequence goes on from VZQC01011847.1 coordinate 859,903, forward strand.
TCCTATTTTAGTATTTTTATTCGTGTTGTTTCATCACACCGCTTAATATAAATATACGCACATATATGCAGTGCCCACATAAGCTAGAAGAGGGCATCAGGATTCCCTTGTAAATTGGACTTTTAAAACAAATATCATCTGCCATGTGGTGCTGGGAACGGAACTGGGGTCCTCTGCAATACAGCCAGCACGCTTAATTATCATGAGACATCTCTCCCCCCTCTCTCCCCCCCCAAAGGCCTTGACTCTCACCAGGGCCCATCTCTCCCGTCGCCAGCCAGCCCCATATTTTTATGTTTTAAAAAATAAAAATAAAAAAAAAAATTTTTATATTTATGTGTATGAGTGTTTGGCCTGCAATGTATGTAAGTGAACCCACATGGATGCAAGAAGGTTCAAGCCCTGGAAGTGGGAAGTTATGTAACTGTATGTTAAAATCTAACCATGTGGGTATGGGCCCCATGAATTTTCCTGGTCCTCTGCAGATAACTGCTGAGCCATGTTTCTAGCCCCGTTTGGTATTTCCATTTTTAAGGTAAGGCCTCTCACGCCGGGTGTGGTGGCGCATAGCCTTTAATCCTAGCAACGTGTAGGCCAGGCAGGCGGATCGTTGGGAGTTCAGGCCAAGCCTGGTCACAGAGTGAGTTCCGACAGCTGGGGCTACAACAGTAAGACCCGGTCTCGAAAGACCAAAAAAAAAAAAAAAAAAAAAAAAAACGGGCGTACTGTGAAGGTCAGGCTGCCCAAAATCACTGTCATTCCTCAGAGCTTGCTTCAAACTTGGAAGCAGTTCTCCTTACCATCAGTATGTTCAATGGTGGCATTGGTGCAGGCATAAAATGAGTTGGCATCATTGGGTTATTATGATCCAGGGAATCGGTGAAACAAGACAGATTTGTTTGTTAAGTGCCATAGGCGGTTTCTTTTTTTTTTTTTTGTGTTTTTTTTAAATTCTTTATGTTTTATGTGTATGAATGTACTGTCTTGCATTCAGGTCTGTGCACCAGTCCGTGCCAATGCCGACAGGTTCAGAAGAGGTGTCTGATTCCTCTGAAGCTGGAGTTTTCTGGTCATGTGTAGAAATTAACAGATTGAATATCTGGAGGGCCCCGCAATGTGGTGTGGCGGGTGGGGATCGAACCCGGGTCCTCTGCAAGAGTAGTCCAGTGCTCTTAACCACTAGGCTAGCTCACAGAGCCAATTTCGTATACTGATAATTCGAGATGACATGTGTGTGGAGTTACAGGAAACCTTGGTGGAAGTTAAAATTTTTTTTTTTATGATTGGGACACGCATAAAAACAGTAATAAATGCCACTTTAGAGACAGGAGTGGGTGAAAATGGGAACTTCATGTTAAAGGTGTAATATTGGTTCAGATTTTTTTTTTTATTTTTAATATATTTTTTTTTTTTTTTGTTTGTTTTTTGCTGGCCTGGAGCTCACTAATGTAAACCAGACTGGTCTTGAAATCACAGAGATCCACCTGCCTCTGCCTCCTGAAGTGCCCGGATTAAAGGTGTGTGCCGCAATGCCTGGCTTAAAGACTGTAATTTTTTTTTTTTTCATAAAAATTTAGTTTTGTATACATTTAAGATAAATAGTGCTATGTTTAATAGTGAAAATTCTTAGACTGTTTTTCTCTTTTTGGCAGGGCAACGAATTGTCATGCGGCTAGACCATCTGACTTTTTGTGCTTGGAATACTGAGTTATGTTTCTGACTACTAAGTTGTTGGTAGGTTTTCTTTTGAAGCTTGATCTTGTTTATTTGGTACGGTATGTTTGTGTTTAGGGATTCAGCCAGGGCATCCTGCATGCTATGCAAGGGCTCTACCACTGAGCCATACCTCCCATCCCAATAGCATGTATGTTAGTGAAAATGGTGCTGAATTTATAGACAGGCATGTTACTGGGTAGATTAACTGTCTTGTCTGAAGATACTGCATCCAATGTTGATAGCAGGAAATATATACTCAAATTTAGAGATTTGTATCTAAGAGAGTGGTAAATTATCGTAGAGATTTGTTTGTTTTGTTGACATCGATGAAATGTAAAAAAATAAGTTCGTGCCCTAATTCGATGGTGACGTGCCGGTTAGATCCTGGCAGAGTAGGTGAACGGCAGGAGAATGGGCAGTGGTCGTCTGGTGTGGCGGGGGGTCCAGGTCGTGGTCGTGGGTCTCCATAGCGCCGATTGCAGAGTGTATTTAGGGGGGGGTTCCAGTAGTGGAGGAGCCGACGGGGGTCAAAATGCGCAAAGTGTGTAAAGTAAAACAAATGTTTCTAGCAAGAGTGCGAGAAGGGAAAAAAATCGTGTAGAAGTGAAGGTGGTCCTCTGGCTGATTTTAGATGTACGAGGAGGGGGTCTATGGGACATTTACCACGAGCGGACGGTGGGAGTCCCATCTGGAACGGCCTTACTCTTCACTAGAGGAGTTTCCTTCGTACGATACAGAAGCACTCTCCTTCAAGGTCAGGGATGACGATGTTATAAGGTGTTGACGCGAGCGTAGGTGGTAATTTCTCTTCGTGTCGCAGCATTGGGGTGGCGTGGTGTCGAGTGTTGTAATTTAAATCATATAGTTGTTTTCTAACCAGCATTGAAACAGTCTGGAGAGTAGAAACCATTCATTATTCGCCTGTTCCATTGGGAAAAAATAAGTAATATGAAACCTCTATGTATTATGGGAGAGAGTAATCATTGCTGTGGGATATAACAGGCAGAAATAGGAATCCGTCCAGCTGGTCTTTATGAAATTCCTTTTGGCTATGAATGAAGTTTAGCTCATGGCGTTAGATGGTGTTAGGGTTAGGGGAATTGGCAGAGCGTGTTTAAGCGTTCAGCTTTTAACGTCTCGATTAGGCAAGGGGGCATCACAAGGTCGGCAATATGAGCTCGACAAAGACAGGGACAATAGAAGGTAATGTGGTGGTGAAAGTCTTGATTTTTCATACTTGTGCTTTTAGTGGTGTTACGAAAAATAAAAGGGTCAGGTGTGGGTGGGGCACATGCCTTTAGAGTCCCCAGCCCGTGGGAGGCGGGAGAAGGCAGGCGAGGTTATCCAGGCCTCCTGGTCTACATAGAGAGTTCTAGGACGAGACCCTGTCTCAAAAAAAAAAAAAAAACCTGTCTCAAAAAATAATAGCATTTAAGGGTTGCATATCAAATCTTAGTTCACACAGACTTACAACAGAAATAATAGTGCAGAACTGTATTCCATGTTTAAAAACTAGATATAAAGCTTAACTTTGCATTTTGAACAAAGTTTTTTTTTTTTATAACTAAATAAGTTAAAGTTCATATATCAAGAAACAATGGCTGGGAGATTATTTCATTGGGCATGGGAGAATGAATGAGAATGGCTGGTGCATTGCATCAAAGGCACTGAGTTTTTGGTCTCCACCAAAGCAAAGGGCAGGGAATAGGAAAAAATAGGAACAAGAAGGGAGGGGTCAGAAAAGAAAGGATTTATTTAGGGTGATTCTTATACATTTCCAGCACTAAAGAATTAAGAATTGTGAAGTTCAGCTAGGTGTGTGGCACACACCTTAATAAACAGTTCCCTGGGAGGAGGTAGAGGCATGTGGATCTATGGGAGTTTCAGGCTAGCCAAAGCCTACATAGTATGAGACCCTGTCTCAAAAAAAAAAAGAATATCCAAACTGTGAATTTATGTGTATTTTCACTCAACAGATGGGGAAGATGGATTAAAACATAATTGTTTTTTTTTTTGTTGTCTTTGTTGAGACCGGGTATCCCTGTACCGCCAACTTTCCGGAACTCAGCTCTGGTAGACTAGCTGGCCTTTTGACCCAAAGATTGCGTCCTGCCTCTGCCTCCCGAGTGCGAGGATTAAAGGCATGCGGCCACCACGCACCTGCACTAACATAATTTTATATGTTAGCATTCAAATAAGTAAAAGACTACTGTTACTGTTATTAGAGTACAACCATTGATTTTCTTTTGTAGTAGCTTTGACAGATGCTTGAAGTGCAATGATCTGATTGTGCTCTGTTTGGTACTTGGAGATTATCTGGCCTTACTAAAGTTGTTTTTCGATTTCGGTCTTAGGAATAATAAGAAACGTCATGGTGTTATGGTCTTAGCGCTACAATGGAAATGTTATATTCTTTCTATTGGAAGTTATCGTAGGGTGGTTGGCCATCTCTGGTTCAAACAGAATGAGCCCAGTAAAGTGTTTAACTACTGTGTAGATATATTTAGATGTGTTTTTTGTTTTTGTCTTTTTGAGAAGGGTCTCCCGTGTAGCCTCAGCGGTCCTGGGACGCGCTCTGTAGACCGGACTTGCCTTGAACTCAAAGATCCGTCTGCCTCCAAGTGCTAAGATCAAAGTAGTGTGCCACCACACCCAATTAAAACAAGATTTTTTTCTTTTTTAAAAAAAAAGGGGGGAAAAAGGAAAAAAAAAAAAAAAAATAAGAAAAAAAAAAAGGGGAAGGGAAAAAAAAAAGGGGAGGGAAAAAAAAGGAAAAAAGGGGGGGAAAGGAAAAAGGGGGGGGGAAGAGGGGGGGGAAAAGAAGAAAAGGGAAAAAAAAGAGGGGAAAAAAGAAAAAGGGAAAAGGGGAAAGGGGGGGGGGGAAGGAGAAAAAAAAAAAAAAAAAAAGAGCAGGAGCACGAGTAGAACGCAGGACAAAATAACCTGGTTGCATGCTCGTTTTGTAACTGTTTATTGTTTGTCTTTAGAGATGGGGTTTCCATCCCTATAGCCCAGCTGGCCCAAGAAACTCACTTCGTAACAGGGCTGGCCGGGTGAACATCACAGAGATTCCACCTCCTCGGCCTGATTGCTAGGATAAAGGTATTCGCACGGACCGGGAAAGACACCCAGCTGCCATGGGGTGGGTGCTGGGAAATAACCTGGGGTCGTCTGCAGAGAGCATTTTGGCATTGCTATAACCACTGAGCCATCTCTCCAGCACCACATATTGAGTTTTATTTATTGATTTATGTAGGGAGTTTTTTAATTTCTTTATTTTTTTTATTTTTTTATTGTTAATTTCTTTTGAGACAAGGGTCCGCCATGCCCCATCTGGGCGTGCACTCACTCTGTAGACCGGCTGGCTTTGAACATGTTCAGAGCTCCGTTTGCTCTGCTCACAAGTGCTAGGATTCCATATTCAACTCATTATACCAGTATTTTAGAGCTATTTTTAAAATTTATATTTATTTTGTGGGGGTTTGGGTGTGTGTTTGTGGGTGGACATGTTTGCCATGTTAGGAGTGTGCAGGTCAGAAGACTCGTGGGGATTGGCTCTCTTTCTTCCATGTGGCTTTTGGACATTAAATTCAGGCTGTCAGGTTTGGTGGGAAGTACCTTTAGCTACTGAGCTCTCTTGCTGGCCGGTAGACACCAAGACCCTGCCTGCTCTCGTAGGAAAAGAACCCCTAATTAGGGGGGGGAAGAAGCTTAGGAACAAAGAATGGTAATTAAATCATGGTATGGGATATGGGGGGTATGTGAGGGTGGTGACGAATTTGAAAAATGGGGTAAAGCACTGGTGTTGTTTTTTTTTTTTTTTTGGGCTTTTTGAGACGAGCCAACAAGCCGGGAACAACTAATGTAGACCGAACTGCCTGAAAATCACAGATTTTGCCTGACTCTGCCTCCTGATTTCTGGGATTAAAAGATGTGGCAACCCCAACCAGGACAACAGGGATGCCGCCCTAAGTTTCTTTTTTTTTATTTTTTTGTTATTTTTGGTCTTTGGGTCTTTTTGAGATGGTCTCCCTGTGGGTGCCCGAAGCAGGTACGGTGCGGTCTAACTAGCTGAATCATCTCCCAGGCTCATGACGGTATTTTCTATAAAGCATCATAGTAGAACCAACTGCATATCCTTTATACAAATACGCTTAGTAAAACATTGGGAGGGCTGGAAATAGAGATGGCTCAGTTTTTTTTTTTTTTTTTCTTTTTGAGAACAGGGTCTCCTTCCTGTAGCCCCAGCAGGACTGGAACTCAATTGGTAGGACGCAGGCGGGGCTTGAACTCACAAAGATCACCCTGCCTCTAATACCCTCCCAAGTGTCTAGGATTAAAGGCGGGGCGGCCACCACGGACCCTGGCAGAGATGGCTCAAGTTTTAAAGAGCAACTGGCGAGTAAGGACCAGGATCGTTCCAAGCACCGCCAGAGAAGTTGATTCAACGAGCCAACCTTAACTTCAGTTCCAGGGTGATCTGATGCCTTTTTCTAGCCTTGGTGGACACTGTGCACACATGGTGCAAATATACACATACAGGCTAGACATATACATAAAATAAAAATAAGTAAATACTGAAACTTCAAGTGTATTCAACTTTCTTGCATCTCTACAGGAAATACAGTTGATAATTTTAGGAATGATTGTGCTTTTAATTTTATAATTTTGTAGACAGATAGTGTGAAATTTAGTACACCTATAAAGTCTTTATTTTTTATTTTATTTATTTTATTTTTATTTTTTTTTATTATCATTTATTTCGACCACGCATTGCTCTCCATCCTTAGAGCGCAGGGCCATGCTAATCTTCTTTGTATCATTCTAATTTTAGTTTATGTGCTGCCGAAGCAAGCACTATAAAGTCTTTAATGGTCAAATCAGGACAGTTAACATTTTTATTTCCTCATACTTAAAAAAATTATATGTAACTATACACCGTTTCTATAGTTTTTTCCGATAGTGTTTAAAATTGGCGAGAAATATGAATAAAACTTTTACATTTATTTATTTATTGAGTTTTTTTAATTTAGTTAGAGTATTTATTTGTATGAGTGTCTGTCTGCATGTAGGTTTTGGTGCGCTCATGGTCGTGCCAATGCGGCGGAAGGTTCAGAAGAAAGGCACGGATGTTTCCCCGAAACTGGAGTTAAAGAAAAGACGGTTCTTGATCGTTGTCGTTAGGCCATATGCTTAAGTCATATGCCACCAAACCACGCCTGGCTTGTCTTTTTTCTTTAAATAAATGATTTTTTTTTTTTTAAGACAGGATGCTTCCGTATTTGCACCATCTGTCCTGAAACAATTGATATATGAACAAAGACCCATTCACTAGTCCTGATACGTCACAGAAAATGGATGCGCCACCGCCTTCCTCCCAATTGCTGTGATTAAAGGTGTACCCACCACACCTTGATGACAGTTAACCTCTAAAGGAGTTCTAGACTATGGCTTTGTGGGATGGATGTGCCTATGTATGGGTTTGTCTACTTATTTCATCTTGATCAGATTAATAGAAGCTCTTTTGGCAAAAATGCTACATAGATTCTAGTGTGTCTTCACTGGAGCACATTAAAGGTCCCTGTGATATCCATTTGTCCTTTGATTGGTGATGTGAAGTGTTAGCACTTGGTTAACAGTCTTACCACAGGGCATGGTGGTACATGCCTTTAATCCTAGCACTCCGGAAGCAGAGGCAGGCGGATCTTTGTGAGTTCAAGGCCAGCTTGGTCTACAAAGATTGAGTTCCAGGACAGCCTGGTCTATAGGGAAACCCCTGTCTTCCAAAAGCCAAAAAAAAAAAAAAAAAAAAAGAAGACAGTTTTGCTAGATGATCCATTTGTAAACATAGGTTTTCTCTTTTACCGTTAGTTATTGTGTAGGGCAATTACCTTTAGAACCATAGAAAATCTTTTGCCTCCATTTTTCCCTCCTGGTTTTAAAATTCATTAATGCATTCTTTACTGAACCATTTGTTGCTCTACCAAAATGCTTTTCTTTTTGGGTGTGGTAGCGTATGGCTTAAATCCCAGCTCTTGAGAGGCAGAGGTAGGCTGATCTCTGGGTGNTGCGTTCAAGGCCACCCTGGTCTACTTAGTGAGTTCCAGGCCAGCAGGGGCTATAGGGAGACCCTTTCTCAAAAACAAAAGCTTTTCTTTAATACTTGAATTTTAATCATGTTTTTGTTGTTATTCTAGGATAGTATATACCTTCTGGAAGGAATTTACAAAAATGATCCTAAGTAAGTTATGCTTTGTCGTAACATATAATTTGAGTTTTTTTTTTAAATTAATTTTATTTATTTCTGTATGTGTATGAATGTACTGTTTGCATGCAAGTTTGTGCACCCGTGTCGTGCAATGCCGCGGAGGTCAGAAGAGGGTGTCGGATTCCCCTGGAACTGGAGTTCTCCTGGAATTGGAGTTTCAGACGGTTCTCGGTCGCCATGTGGGTGCTGGGGATCGAACCCGGGTCCTCTGCAAGAGCGGTTGGTGCTCTTAACCGCTAGGCCATCTCTCCAGCCCCTTTTTAAAATTTTTTATTTATTTTTCTCTGTGTGTATGAATGTATCGTCTGCATGTAGGTCTGTGCACCTGTGTCGTGCAATGCCTCGGAGGTCAGAAGAGGGTGTCGGATTCCCCTGGAACTGGAGTTCTCCTGGAACTGGAGTCTCAGACGGTTCTCATCCGCCATGTGGGTGCTGGGGATCGAACCCGGGCCTCTGCAAGAGCAGTTGGCACTCTTAACCGCTAGGCCATCTCTCCAGCCCTCACCTGCTTTCTTATACAACCCAGAACCACTGCCCAGGGGCAGCACCACCCACAGCGGGCTGGGCCCTCCCACATCACTCAACCATCAAGAAAATGCCTTGCAGCCGTGGCCACAGGCCAATCCGATAGAGGAAACTCCTCAGTTGAGGTTCCCTTTACCCAGGTGTGTCAAGTTGACCACTGAAGCAATTTTGACGATATCCCATGTCTGAAATACCCGAGACCAGCAATGTTTTATATTTTGGACTTAGAACTGTTTAGTATACACAACAAGATCTTTCCAGAATGGACAGAATCCAAGTCTAAACAGGAAATTCATTTATATGTCAGGTAACTTTATACACTCGGCCAGGTAATTTTATGTAGTATTTAAAATACATTTTAATATTTTAAAATATTTTGTTTATTGTTATTTTATGTGTATGAGTGCATTGCCAACATGTATGCAAGTACAATGCTCACAGAGGTCAGAAGAAGGTGTCAGATCCCCTGGAACTGGAGTTACAGGTGTTCACTAACCACCACGTGGGTGCTGAGACTCGAACCCCGGTCCTCTGCAAGAGCAGTGAATGCTCTTAACTGCTGAGCCATTTCTCCAGCCCCACAGTGTAATATCTTTGATCTATTTGACAATTTTATACATGTATACAATGCATCTTGAACCTATCTATTCTAACTTCCCTTTTCCACTCCAGCAAGACATTTTCCAATAGGCAACATCCCCCCACCAACCCATGGAGTCTAGTCAGTGCTGCCTGTTGGAAAGTTGACTCATCTTGGCTCAGCCTTGTGCTTTCCTTGTGCAGGGGACCACAGCTGCAGAGTTCATGAGTGCAATGGGCCAGGTCATATCCAGAAGACAGCATTTCCCAGCTCTCCTCTCCATCTTCTCCCTTTTACATTGTTTCTTCCCCCACCCCACCCCCGCCTGCAATGTTCCCTGAGCTTTGATAGTAGTGGGGTGTTGAGAAAGAACATTTAGGGCTGTACACTTGGCACTTTGAACAGTTATGACTCTTGGCATCAGCAGATACCCACTGTAGAAAGAGAGGTGTCTCTGGCCAAGGTTGAGGGGAGCAGTAGATGAGGGATGTAAACATAGGCAATGAGTCCATTTGACAGCACAGCAGGAGTACACCAGGCCTCTGGCACCCTGAACCATGGGCTTTTGACCAGGTTTAGACTCAGTCATGAATCTCCTCCTGTGGAACAGCTCTCAAATCCAATCAGAAATGGTTTGGCTGCTCCCATAACCTGCATGCCACTATTCCACTACTGGCCACCTCACCTGCTGGTTCAATAGTGTAGCATGCAGGGTTCACTGCTGGCTAAGACTGTTGGTGATTTTTCTCTCTCAGTAGCTCAAATAATTGCATGGAATAGTTTCATGATGCAGAACTGTCCACATCTGACTGCCATGTCTGTGCTGAGAGCCTTGGAGTTTGGAGTGCTTTCTGTATAAATCCTTACTAACGTATTTTTCTCTTTTTGCCATTTTTCTTTTCTGTTTTAATCTTTTTTTTTGTTTACAAACAAAAGGAATCAAATCCACATGCCAAAAGCACAAAGAAAAATCAACAACATGGGAAAAGCAAATAAAAAATCTCTACCGAACACTGTCAGTCCTACAGAGGACTCCAACAATGAGAGCTCTCTGGAGGTAACACAGGACACAGATCTCTCTCTCTCTCTCTCTCTCTCTCTCCATATATATATATGTATATAAGTATATATACATATATATGGAGGTAGAAAGATAGGTAGGTAGATAGATAGACAGATAAATATTCATTCTATTGATTCTGTTTTTCTTCTTCTTTCTCTCTGATCCATCCTGGAGGAGGGTCCTTTGCTCTCTGATCCATCCTGGAGGTGGGTTCTTTGCTTTCTGATCCGTCCTGGAGGTGGGTCCTTTGCTCTCTGATCCATCCTGGAGGTGGGTCCTTTACTCTTTGATCTGTCCTGGAGGCGGGTCCTTTGCTCTCTGATCCATCCTGCAGCCAGATTCTTTACTCTCTCTGTTTTAGATTTTATATTAGAAAAGGCTGGGGCTGGAGAGATGGCTCAGTGATTAAGAGCACTGACTACTCTTGCAGAGGACCTGGGTTGGAGTCCCAGCACCCACATGGAGGCTTCAAGAACCATCTATAACTCCAGTTCCAGGGGATCTGGCCCCTTATCCTGACATATTTGGGCACTGCATGACACAGGTGCACTTACAAACATGCAGGAAATACACTCATACACATAAAAAAAGTTAAAAGAAATGGTCAACCTGTGTCAATGGTTCTCACTCTACCTGTATACGCATATATATGTATATGAGTGTATGTATTGATCGATGTGTATAAATATAAAAATACATAGGTATAGCTTTTTTCCTGGTTACTTTTTTATTTTTAAAATTTATTTTTATTTTTATTTTATTTTTTTTAAAACCACACCTTAAAAATTTTTATTTTATTTATTTATTTATGTGTATGAATGTACTGTCTGCATGTAGGTCTGTGCACCCATGTTGTGCAATGCTGCGGAGGTCAGAAGAGGGCATCGGATTCCCCTGGAACTGGAGTTCTCCTGGAATTGCAGTTACTGATGGTTATCAGCCACCATGTGGGTACTGGGGATCGAATCCGGGTCCTCTGCAAGAGCAGTCAGTGCTCTTAACTGCTAGGCCATCTCTCCAGCCCCCTTTATTTTTATTTTTTAAAGTAATTTTTATGTTTTTATTTTATTATTTTTTAAATTTTTATTTATTTATTTTTATGTGTATGAGTGTACTGTCTGCATGTAGGTTTGTGCACCCATGTTGTGCAATGTCACAGAGGTCAGAAGAGGGCATCAGATTCCTCTGGAACTGGAGTTAAAGACAGTTCTTAGCCACCATGTGGGTGCCAGGTCCTCTGCAAGAGCAGTCGGTGCTCTTAACTGCTGAGCCATCTCTCCAGCCCCCCTGGTTATTTTGTTATTATTATTATTATTATTATTATTATTATTATTATTTATTTTGTCTTTTTGAGACAGGGCCTCCCTTTAGTCCTAGTTGGCCTGGAACTCACTCTGTAGACCAGACTTGCCTTGAACTCACAGAGATCTGCCCTTCTCTGCCTCCAGAGTGCTGGGATTAAAGGTGTGCACCACCACACCCAGCTCCCTGGTCTTGTTAACTTCTGGCTTCTGTCTGTGTGACTGCATTGTCACTATCTTATGTGGATTTTTTGTGCTTCAACTTTCCCCTCCTTTGTTATCTTTTTTAAAATTTAATTTGTAGGGGCTGGAGAGATGGCCTAGCAGTTACGTCGACTGCTCTTGCAGAGGAACCAGGTTCAATCCCCAGCACCCACATGGCGGCTGAGAGCCATCTTTAACTCCAGTTCCAGGGGAATCCGATGTCCTCTTCTGAGCCCCGCGACATTGCACGACATGGATGCACAGACCTACATGCAGACAGTATGTTCATACACATAGAAGAATAAATAAAAATAAAAAAATTTAATTTGTGCAGGGCGTGGTGGCGCATGCCTTTAATCCTAGCACTTGGGAGGCAGAGGCAGGCGGATCTTTGTGAGTTCAAGGCCAGCCTGGTCTACAGAGTGAGTTCCGTGATAGCTGGGGCTACAAGGAGACCGTGTCTCGAAACGACAACAAAAAAAATTAATTTATAATTGTGTGTGCGCGCGTGTGTTTGTCTATGTCCTGCAGAGGCCAGAAGAGGGCCCACAATCACCTGTAATTCTAGTTCCGGATTTGATGCTGTGATGGATAGCTTCAGTGTCAACTTGACACACCTGGGTTGAGGGAGCCTCGGTTGGGGAATTGGCTCCATTAGACTGGCCTGTGGCCACATCTGTAGAGTATTATCTCAATTGTTGAGCAAGGTGGGAATGCCCAGCCCACTATGGGTGGTGCCACTTTGGGCAGGTTGTTGTGTACCATATAAGAGGGCAGGCTGGGCATGGGCCAGGGAGCAAGCCAGTAAGCAGCATTCCTCCATGGCCTGTGCTTCAGGTCCTGCTCAGGTTCCTGCCCTGAGTTCCTGCCTTGGGCTCCCTGAGTGATGAACTGTGACCCAGGAGATGTGAACTGAATAAACCCTTTCCTCCCCAAGTTGGTGTCAGTCAGAGTGTTTTGTCACAGCAATGGAAGACAAAATAGAACAGAAATTGGTACCAGCAGAGTGGGGTATTGCTGTGATAGACCTGACCTGGGTGTTTTAGGGAAGGATTGTGGAGGCGTTTTGGGCTGGGAAGATCATTGAATGCCTAAAGATCATTGCTGTGGAGCTTGGAGCAGTTTTGCTGAAGGATTTGTAGAAGATGGAGGCCTCGCTTGTGAATTTTCTAGTTTCAAAGGGGAACAAAGATCATCAGGACTGTGTAATCTGTGGGTTCTGGTCAGCTGGGGCTGAAGAATCAGCTGTAAGTAACAAGAGACCAGAACCTGAAGTGAAATCTTTGTTGTACTGGGACAATTGATGCTGGTTAACTGGGGCTGAAAAATCAGCTGTAAGTAACAAGAGACCAGCATCACTGTGGTGAAATCTTCTGGGAAGAATTTCTTCAGGGTCAGCACACAGAAGCTGTGATCCAGAAGGGGCCTGAGCCTCCTCTAAGCCAGAAGCATGGACTTGGTAAGATGTAAGAATCTCCTATAAATGTTTAGTGTTGAAATTTGAGGGTGTCACAGAGAGCAGACCGAGGCTTGGCACTGTGAGAGGTCAGGGAAAGACCATGTGGTGGAATGTCACGCTCGGTTGCGAGTGAAGACCAGGATTGCAGGGGTCATGGAGAACTGAGCTTTGCCCAGGAGAAGTCAGAAGAGACCATTCCCTGTGAAAGGTGCTGCCTCAGGTTTCAGTCGCAATCCCCAGCGTTGTTTGGAGATGCCTGGACCGTGGGTACACCCACCAAGCAGCAGCAGATGTAGAATGGAGATGGCCTGG
>VZQC01011847.1:876355-924209 GCA_009823505.1 Rhizomys pruinosus
TATAAGAAGGCAGGCTGGGCATGAGCCAGGGGAGCAAGCCAGTGAACAGCATTCCTCCATGGCCTGTGCTTCAGCTCCTGCCTCCAGGTTCCTGCCCTGAGTTACTGCCTTGGGCTCCCTAAGTGATGAACTGTGACCCAGGAGATGTGAGCTGAATAAACCCTTTCCTCCCCAAGTTGGTGTTGGTCAGAGTGTTTTGTCACAGCAATGGAAGACAAACTAGAACACTTGTCATTGCAAGCATGAGCCCCTGAGTTTAGATCCCTAGCACTGACATAAAAGCTGGAAATGTCAGGATGTGTCAGTTTACCTAAGTGCTGGGGTGGGATAGAGATGGGCAGATCCCCAGGGCCTGCTGGCCAGCCAGGGCTGTTGAAAGGACAAAACTCAGTGAAAGACCCTGCCTCAAAGATAAGCTGGAGAGTGGTAGAAGAGGGGGTACCCTAATATCAACCTCTGGTTTACACACACACACATGCGCACACACACACACACACACACACACTCACACACACACACACACAGAGGCGAGCATACCCCACCACAAACACACACATGAAAAATGAGATATTATTAGCCAGTTGTATTAATTACTTGTTTTATTGCTATGGCAATATCTGACAAGATCGATGTAAGGAGGCAGGTTTGTTATGGCCTACAGTTCAGGGAACTGCATCAGGGTGGTGGGAGTGTGAGGCCTCTGGTCAAGTTGAATGAAGTCAGGAAGCAGAGAGAGACGAACACCAGACCTCCCTCCCCTCTGTGCTCAGCTCACTGTCTTTGTGTTATTTAGTCCAGAGCCTCTGTCCACAGAAGGGTACTGCCCACATTTAGAGCAAGTCTTCCCTCCTCTGTTTAATAGAGGAAATTCCTCAAGACAAACAGGAGTTTGTTTCTATTGTAATTCTAAATCCTTTCCCACCAGGCCTGGCAGCTCAGGCCTATAATCCCAGCTCTTGGAAGCTAAAGGCCGGAGGATCAGGAGTTCAAGACCGTCCTCAACAACATAGTCAATTCAAGGCCAGCTTGGTCTAGAGACACCATTTCCAAAACAGAACTAAACAAAGAAGCACAAATTAGACATTATTACTGTGTCACAGTCAACATTTAGATTCTCTAACATTTTTATTTTTTTCATATTACGGTCCCACAATGTTTATTTTTATTTTTACTTTTTAATTTTATGTGTATGAGTGTACTGTCTGCATGTAGGTTGGTGCACCCATGTCGTGCAATGCAGCGGAGGTCAGAAGAGGGTGTCGGGTTCCCCTAGAACTAGAGTAGGATGGTTCTTAGCTGCCATGTGGGTGCTGAGAATCGAACCCGGGTCCTCTACAAGAGCAGTCAAATGCTTTTAACCACTGAGTCATCTCTCCAGCACCCCTCACCCCACAATGTTCATTAAAGAAGTAAACCCCGACAGCCATGCTGGTCTGATGGGCAGAATTTCTGGTAACAGGCATGGGCTCTAGGACTGCCAAACTTTCTGGACTTGCAGGTGGTTGGGACCAGCAGGGTCTGGTTGAGCTGGATAAGGATGTCTTTGATCTCTCTTGAAGCTTCATTTACATGTTTCTGGTAATAAGGCTCCAGGACTTTGGAGATGAACCATCAAACAGTATCATTCTGAGCCACAGGACCACCACCCTTCACACGAATGCTGATGCCCAGGTCAGCAACCTGCTCCTTGCTCAGAAGCAGAACCAGCTCCAGTAACTTGTGCTGCAGCGTGCATGGCTGGGTCGTTTCCAGGGGACACAGTTCACCTTGATGAAGCTGTTTCCTCATTGACGTGCACCACGCTGTGGCCATTTTGCACTGAAAGACCTGCACAGACCATGGCCAACCCTTGCACGTCATGGCTGTGAGTGTAGACGGGAACTCCTCACTGTGCAGCATTGCCACCAGAAAGGGAAAAAAGTCACCAATTCTTGTTCTTAGTTTATTTCTTCAGATTTTTTTCCATTCTTCTTCATTTTCTTTTGTTTTATTTTATGTGTATGAGTGTTTTGCCTGCATGTATGTAAGTGCACCAGGTGCATGCAATCCCTGCAGAGGTCAGAAGAGGGTGCCAGAGCCCCTGGAACTGGAGTTACAGATGGTTGTTAGCTGTCCTATGGGTGCTGGGAACTGAACCTGGGTCTTCTATGAGAGCAGCTAGTAGTACTCTTAACTGCTAATCCATCTCTCCAGCCCATTTCTATTTTTGTTTCTTTGTTTTTTTATATTTTATTATTTTTATTTTATGTGTATAAAGGTATTGCCTGCATTTTGTAAGTGCACTCGTATCATGCAATGCCCACAGAGGCCAGAAGAGGGTGTCAGAAGCATGGAATTTGAGTTACAGATGGTTGTTAGCCACCATGTAGGTGCTAGGAGCAGAAACCAGGTCATCTGCAAGAGAAACCAGTGCTCTTAGCTGCTGAGCCACCTCTCCAGCCCCTGTTTGTTTTCTGAGAGGGGGCTCATTGTGTAGCCCAGGCTGGCCCTGCAATCACAGTCCTACCATCTTAGGCTCTCGAGTGCTGAAATTTCAGGTGTGCACCACTGTGCTTGGCTTTCTTCTTACTTTTTGAGTGCTAAAGTTAATTATGAAATGATTTTGTATTTAAAGAAAATTGTAAGAAGAATACAAAGTTTTTAATGTCTTATGAAAAGCATTTTTGAATATATTTCCTGTTGGATGACTCACGTTCTTAGACAATTGAATGTTTCCCACCAACAACATTGTCCCGGTGCAGAAGCTCATGGGAGCATCAAAATCAGGAATACCCTCCCCCCACACACACCCTGCTAACACGTCATCACAGAACCTGAGTCGGATTTTGGCAGTTTTCTAATAGTGTCCTTAAAATTTTTTGATTTTGATAATTTGAGACAGGGTCTCACTATGTAGCCCTGGCTGTCTTGGAACTCACTATGTAGACCAAGCTGGCCTTGAACTCACAAAGATCCACCTGCCTCTGTGTCCTGAGTGTTGGGGTCACAGGGTGTAGCAGCCACCATGGTCAGTGTATGCAGTGCGGGGGATTGAACCTAGGGCTTTTTCAATGCTAGGCAAGCACTCTACCAACTGCCTCATTCTCAGCCTCCTCCCCCTGTTTTGAGACTGTGTCTTATGTAGCCCAGGCTGTCCGAGGATGGCTTTGAACTCTTGATCCTCCTGCCTCTACTTCCTAAGTGCTGGGACTATAGGTATGCTTCATCCTCTCGTCTTCTAATACTTCCCTTAAAAAAAGACAGAGAGGGGCTGGAGAGATGGCTTAGTGGTTAAGAGCACTGACTGCTCTTGCAGAGGACCCGGGTTCGATTCCCAGCACCCACATGGTGGCTAAGAACTGTCTTTTAAAAAATTTTTTTGATTTATTTTTGTATGTGTATGAGTGTACTGTCTGCATGTAGGTTTGTGCACCCGTGTCATACAATGCTGCGGAGGTCAGAAGAGGGTCTCGGATTCCCCTGGAACTGAAGTTCTCCTGGAATTGGAGTTACAGACGGTTCTCAGCCGCCATGTGGGTGTTGGGGATCGAACCCGGGTCCTCTGCAAGAGCAGTCGGTGCTTTTAACCACTAGGCTATCTCTCCAGCCCCAGAACCATCTTTAATTAACTCCAGTTCCAAGGGAATCTGATGCCCTCTTCTGACCTCTGAGGCATTGCATGACACAGGTGCACCAACATACAGGCAGACAGTACACTCCTACACATAAAAAAAGAGAGATTTATTTATTTATTTATTTATTTATTTATTTATTTATTATTTATTTATTTAGCTTTTTGAGACAAGGTCTCAGATGACCTGGAACTTGCTATGTAGAACAAGCTGGCCTCCAACTCACAGAGATCCACCTGCCTCTGCCTCCCAGTTTGGGATTAAAGGTGTACACTACCACACCTGGCCCGAGATTTTTTTGTTTTTCTTTGTGTGTATGCATGCATGTGCACATCTGGCCATGCAGGTCAGGAAGGGGGTGGGGTCAGATCCCCTGGAGATGGGGTTTTAGGCAGTTGTGAGCTGCCAGATATGGATGCTGGGAACCAAACTCAGGTCCTCTGAAATAGCAGCAAGCTATTCCATCCCTCCAGCACTCCCCAAAATGCCTTTTATAGACTCCAGTTGGGGTTACTGGTCCCACACAGTTGCCCTTTCTCTTTAGTCTCCTCCCACTCACGGCCCTTTGTCCACCTTTCCTTGATTCAACTTTGAAGTTTTCAGAGCACAGGACGTTATTTTGTTCAATGTCTTGTTTCTTTCCATCAAGGTGATGTGTGGGCAGGAACGTCACAGTAGCTGTGCGAGCTGTCCTTTGATGAGGACGCTGTGGGGACTTCTCTGTGACTGGTGATGTCTTGATTCGGACTTTTCTAAATTAGCTAAGGTGGCTGCTTTATAGGTAAAGGCCTCCTCCCCTTCGTGAATAGGAATGTTTGGAAGGAAGGCTTGGGGGCTGCACGAGGAATCTTTCTTATTTCAGAATCTACCAGCATCTGGGTTCAGTTTCTTATAACTATGATGGTTGTCAAGTGGTCATTTTTCTTTATATTGTTTTATGTATATACATGTTTTGCGGGGCTGGAGAGATGGCCTAGTGGATAAGAGCACTAACTGCTCTTGCAGAGGACCCGGGTTCGATCCCCAGCACCCACATGGAGGCTGAGAACCATCTTTTACTCCAGTTCCAGGGGAATCCGACACCCTCTTCTGACCTCTGCGGCATTGCACAACATGGGTGCACAAACCTACATGCAGACAGTACATTCATACACATAAAAAATTATTTATTTTATTTTTTTATGTGTATGAATGTACTGTCTGCATGTAGGTTTGTGCTGGAGAGATGGCCTAGCAGTTAAGAGCGCCGACCGCTCTTACAGAGGACCCGGGTTCGATCCCCAGCACCCACATGGTGGCTGAGAACCGTCTGAAACTCCAATTCCAGGAGAACTCCAGTTCCAGGGGAATCCGACACCCTCTTCTGACCTCCGCGGCATTGCACGACACGGGTGCACAAACCTACATGCAGACAGTACATTCATATACACACAAAAATAAATAAATAAAATAAAAAAATTTAAAAATGTAATAAAAAATAAGTGTTTTGCCTGCATGTAAGTGCATCATATGCATGCGATGCCCTTGGAGGCCAGAAGAGGGCATGAGATGCCATGGAACTGGAGTTACAGCCACCATGTGGATACTGGGAACCAAACCTAGGTCCTCTGCAAGAGCTACCAGTGCTCTACCACTGAGCCATCTCTCCAGCCCTGGTAATTGTTCCCTCCATAATTCCAGGATTCATCAGTATTTTTCCTCATCTATTTATTGATTCATTTGTAGCTCTCTGGCTTTCTGTTTTGTTTAATGGATTACAATTTGTTACGTTGACTTTGGTGTTCAAATTATGTCAGGAGCAGCAGAAGCTGGTTGGAGCTGGTTCCTCAGTCCTGTTTCCTCATGAGCTCTTCACTTTCTGCTACAAAAGAGATTCTGAGTTCATGTTGGTCTTTCTCTCCCTTGACCTTGAATCAGCCATTTGGCAGAGTCCTGTTTTTTTTGATCAGACAACAGCATTAGTAGCAAGCTCTGTGTGTACGTGTTCACTGTCTTTCAGGCTTCTGTGCCAAAGCCTTCTCAGTGGACAAAGCTATTTCACACACCCATATCTGTGTTCATTTCCCTGTCTGTCCATAAAGACTGAAAAGTTAGGGGGCTGGATGGAGAGATGGCTCAATGGTTAAGAGCAGTTCCTGCTCTTCCAAAGGACCCAAGTTCAGTTCCAGTGCCCACATTGGTGGCTCATGACTGCCTGTAACACTCTCTTCTGGGCTCCTCAGGAAAACATACAAACACGGACATAAATAAAAACAAAAAGATTGGGGAGAGGGTGGCTGGAGACATGACTCAATGGTTAAGAGCACTTTCTATTCTTACAGAGGACCAGAGGTCAGTTCCTAGCATCCACATGGTGGCTAACGACCATCTATATCTACAGTTCCCGGGGATTTGATACCCTTTTCTTATCTCAGTAGGCACCAGGCAAACACACAGCGCACCTATGTATATGCAAGCAAAACACTAATGTACACAAAATATAAATAATGTCTTTGGTCTTTTTTGAGACAGGGTTTTCCTGTAGCCCCAGCTGGTCTGGAATTTACTGTGTAGACCAGGCTGGCCTTGAACTCACAGAGTTCTGCCTGTCTCTGCCTCCAGAGTGCTGGGATTAAAGTTATGTGCTACCACACCTGGAAAAAAATAAGTACTTAAAATTTTTTTTAATTTTTATTTTATGTGTATGAATATTTCAACCTGCATGTATGTAGCTTTACCACCTGTGAGCAGTGCCTGTGGAGGTCAGAGAGGGAGTCAGATCCCCTAGAACTGGAGTTATGGATGTTTGTTAGCTCCCATGTGGGTGCTGGGAACCCAACCCAGGTTCTCTGCAAGAACAGCCAGTGCTCTTAACTGCCAAGCCATCTTGCCAGCCTCTTAAAATAAGTATTTTAAAGAGATTGGTTCATCTCTGCAATTGTAATGTTATTATTTCCATTTTCACCCCTCCTGTGTGGCAGTGGGAGTGTGGAGCAGAGCTTCCTCATGTTCTGGTGGGTCACGAAGCAGAGGGCTAGACAGGGTGGGAAATGGGCGTAACAACGACAGGCCTGCCCCCTAGGGCCCTATGTCCATCAACCAGGCCCCACGTTTAAAGGTCTCACAACTGCTCCAAATGGCGCCACCACGCTGGGAATCAAGTGCTGACAGATGAGCTTCTGAGGAACACGTCAGATTCCCTCTGTAACGGCAGCACTTTGTCCTGAGGATATTCTCCCCACCAGAAAGAGGCTGTCCTAGTCTTCTTTCTGTTGTTGTAATAAAATACCCTGATGAAAAGCAGTGTTCTAGTTTGTCTTCCATTGCTTTGACAAAACACTCTGACCGACACCAACTTGGGGAGGAAAGGGTTTATTCAGCTTATATCTCCTGGGTCACAGTTCATCACTTAGGGAGCCCAAGGCAGGAACTCAGGGCAGGAACCTGGAGGCAGGAGCTGAAGCACAGGCCATGGAGGAATGCTGTTCACTGGCTTGCTCCCCTGGCCCATGCCCAGCCTGCCTTCTTTTTTTGGTCTTTTTGAGACAGGGTCTCCCTGTAGCTCTGGCTGTCCTGGAACTCACTCTGTAGATCAGGCTGGCCTCAAACTCACAGAGATCTGCCTGCCTCTGCCTCCCAAGTGCTAGGATTAAAGGCCTGCGCCACCACACCCGGCCAGCCTGCCTTCTTATATGGTATACAACAACCTGCCCAGGGTGGCACCACTCAGTGTGGGCTGGGCCCTCCCACATTGCTCGACCATCAAGACAATACTCCACAGATGTGGCCACGGGCCAATCCAATGGAGCCAATTCCCCAATTGAGGCTCCCTCAACCCAGGTGTGTCAAGTTGACACTAAAGCTCTCCAGCACAAGCAGTTTAGGAGAAGGAGAGGTTTATTTCAGCTTACAGTTTCACAGTCCAGTACAGCATTGCAGGGAAGACAGGCAGGAACTTCAAACAGTAGGCCAAGTCACATCCAGTCAGGAGGGGAGAGAAGTGAACTCACACATGCTCCGTGGCTTGCTTCTGCTCAGCTCAATTTCTCTGCTTCACATGAAGGAAATTGGCATGACATGGGACCCCTGATCACAGAGAGTCTTATCCCCCCAACCTTACCTTAGCCCAAGGGAACCTGGTTCTATACTGGGAGCAGACTCCCCTGAGAGGGAACAAATTTCTTCTAGAGGCTGTCTCCAGACCATGCCATACAACTGCTTCCAAACTTCCCTTTGCAGCTACCTTCCTAGAAACCCCTAGCCTCACTCTGTGCACAACCTCCCTAGTCTGTTGAGGCCGGACTTGTTCTTCCTTGTCTTCGGTTCCCATACTCTGTGGTTCAGACTCCCTGCCTAGGGAATGGTGTTCCCACAGTGGGAGTCTTCCCACATCAATTAACTAAGACAGTCTCAGGGCTGGAGAGATGGCCTAGCAGTAAAGAGCGCCGATCGCTCTTGCAGAGGACCCAGGTTCGATCCTCAGCACCCACATGGCAGCTGAGAACCGTCTTTAACTCCAGTTCCAGGGGAATCCGGCGCCCTCTTCTGGCCTCCATGGCATTGCATGACACAGGTGCTCAAACCTGCATGCAGACAGTACGTTCATACACACACACACATAATAAATAAATAAAAAATAAAATAAAACAAAACAAGAGTCACATTTATATACACACGCAATCATATAGAAAGCTCTTCATGGGGCTGGAGAGATGGACTAGGGGCTGGAGAGATGGCTCAGTGGTTAAGAGCGCTGACTGCTCTTGCAGAGGACCCAGGTTCGATTCCCAGCACCCGCATGGCAGCTGAGAACCATCTTTGACTCCAGTTCCAGGGGAATCTGATGCCCTCTTCTTTTTTTTTTTGGTCTTTTTGAGACAGGGTCTCCCTGTAGCCCCAGCTGTCCTGGAACTCACCTTGTAGACCAGGCTGGCCTTGAACTCACAAAGATCCACCTGTCTCTGCCTCCCAAGTGCTAGGATTAAAGGCGTGCACCACCACGCCCGGCGACACCCTCTTCTGACCTCCACGACATTGCATGACACGGGTGCACAGACCTACATGCAGACAGTACATTCATATACATACAAGAATAAATAAAAAAATTAAAAAAAGAAAGCTCTTCATGAGTAGAGATGAGACTGGAAGCAGAATCCAGTGTTCTCTGGGGATGGCCTGGGTTTTAAGGGCATTAGTGGTCTTCCTTCCCCTAATTTTGGATTGCTCAACTTAAATAAAGATGAGAAGACTCAGGGCTGGAGAGGGGCTCAGGGGATAAGAGCACTTGCTATTCTTCCAGACGACCCAGGCTTGACTTCTGGCACCCACATGGCAGCTCCATCGATCTCCACTGGCCTTTGTAGGCAACACACACACACACACACACACACACACACACACACACACGCATGCACCACAGACCCAATAAACATACCAGCAATCAAAACACTTATACGAATAAAAACAAATAAACCATTAAAAAAGAAGAGAAGGCTGATAGGTTTATGGTTTCAAATGGTGAGGTGCCCAGGTCTGTGTGACTCTAAGTAGGTTAGGTGATGGGGGCTTGTTGGAGTTCAAATCAGACCTTCCTTCCTGAGACTAAGAAGCCGGAAGCATACCACCAACTTGGTTATCTCTCAGCAACCGTTTGCTTATCTGGGATTTAGTCCCTTATGGGTCCTGGGAACTGAGCTGGCATCTCAGGAAGCCATCTTGGTCACCACCCATGAGCTACTTTGGAGACCCCAGTGGGTAGGGGCACAGTGGGGGACAGTCTGGAGGGGTGAGCAGAACCAGAAAGGAAGGCCCGTGTGAGCCATCGGGTCACGTGGGAAATACTCCACAAGACTGTTTCATAGCAAAGATGATGCCTGACCATCCTAAGTGTCCTCAATAAAATCCAGAGATACGTATTTCCATTTGGAATGGCGGCTGAGTATATGTGTGTGTGTGTGTGTGTGTGTATTTGTGTGTTTGTGTGTTCATGTGCATACATGTGCAGTGATCCATCTCTTCTGTTGCTCCTTGGGAGACAGGGTTTTAAGAGACAGGGTCTCTCAGCAGACTTGGAGCTCACTGTAAGCTGAGCCCAGTGGACAGTGAACCTCTGGATTGGCCTGCATCTGTCTCCTTAGTGCTGGGATGGCATGCTCAACTGACAGAGCTTCGCTTCTCATGTGGGTGCTCCACAGTCAGTCAGATCCTCATGTGGTGCTCCACACTCAGATCCTCATGTGGGTGCTCCACAGTCAGTCAGATCCTTGTGTGAATGCTCCATAGTCAGTCAGGTTCTCATGTGAGTGCTCCACAGTCAGTCAGATCCTTGTGTGAGTGCTCCACAGTCAGTCAGATCCTGATGCGAGGGCTCCACAGTCAGATCTTCATGTGGGTGCTCCACTGTCAGTCAGATCCTCATGTGGGTGCTCCACAGTCAGGTCCTCATGTGGGTGCTCCACAGTCAGTCAGATCCTCATGTGGGTGCTCCACAGTCAGTCAGGTCCTCATGTGAGTGCTCCACAGTCAGTCAGGTCCTCATGTGAGTGCTCCACAGTCAGTGAGGTCCTCATGTGGGTGCTCCACAGTCAGTGAGGTCCTCATGTGGGTGCTCCACTGTCAGTCAGATCCTCATGTGGGTGCTCCACAGTCAGTCAGGTCCTCATGTGGGTGCTCCACAGTCAGTCAGGTCCTCATGTTCATGCAACAAACACTTTACTAAGCATCTCCCCAGTCCTTGAATTTTATTTTATTTTATTTTTTTATGGGCTAGGGTCTCACACTATAGCTCAAGCTAGCCTAGAATTCACCATGTAGCCTAGCCTGGCCTTGAATTTGAGGTGCTCCTTCTCCCTCAGCCTCCACAGTACTAAACTTTGGGTGTGCTCCATCAGGTTCCACTCAGAGCTATATTCTGAAACCTCAGTGCGACTGCCTAGCAATAATAAGAAAGGGGTAATCTAGACTGTTTGGTGTGTGTGTGTGTGTGTGTGTGTGTGTGTGTGTGTACTAAGATAGAGTGCAGGGGTGGATACCTGTTAACCACATGTCTACAGAGCCCAATAGAGACAATGTAAATAAAATAACCTGCATTTCAATGGGCAGATGCCAGGGCATATCTCCATTAGACAACAGGTTCTTAGTAAAAACCAGAATGAACTATAATCTCTTGGTCCACAAATAAATGATTTAATGTAAAATGATGTGAAGATTTAGGTGCTGACTGATTGTAACAGGTTCTTATAATAAGGTTTTAATTTTGGAATTATTGGACTCTATGTTTTTTGGCTTTTGAGACAGGGTCTTGCTATTAGTCCTGGCTGGCCTAGAACTTGCTATATAGACCATGCTGGACTTGAACTTGTGGCAATCCTTCTGCCTTAGACTCCTGAGGAGCTGGGATATGGCTAAACCATTATACTTGGTGAGCTTTGAACATTTTATATAATGTAATTCATTTATTTTTAATACTTTATAATTTTTATTTCATGTGTATGAGTGTTTTTGCCTGCATGTTCGTAAGTGCACCTGTGTCATGAAATGCCCTCAGAGGTCTGAAGAGGGCACCTTCAGATCCTCTGGACCTGGAGTTATGGGTAGTTATTAGCCACCATGTGGGTGCTGTGAATTGAACCCGGGTCCTCTGCAAGAGCAGTCAGTGCTCTTAACCACATTTCTACAGTCCCCAAACAGTGTAATTTATACCTATTTTAATTTTATTTATTCATTGGGTGTATGTATATATGTGTGGGTGTGCATGTCTGTAGAGGTCACAGGACAGCATTTGGGAGTCGGTGCTTTCCTTCTACCATGTCCTGGGCCCGAATTCAGGCCATCAGGCTTGGTGGCAAGCACTTTTACTGTGATGCCAACTTGCCAGCCTGTAATGATTCTATATTCTTTTTAAAAATTTTATTTTATGTGCATGGGTATTATGCCTGCATGTATGTAAAGTGTACTTGTGTCATGCAATGCCCTCAGAGGACAGAAGAGGGCATCGGATGTTCTGGAACTGGAATTAAGGAGGATTGAAAACTGCCACGTGAGTGCTGGGATTCGAACCTCATTCTTCTGCAAGAACAGCCAGTGTGCTTAACCTCTGAGCTATCTCTCCAGCCCCATGATCCTATACTCTATTGTTCAGAGGAACGTGGTGGCTCATGGCTGCAATTCCAGCATTCAGCAGGCTGAGGAAGAAGAATTGCTGTGAGCTGAATCGATAGATAGATAGATAGATGGATGGATGGATGGATGGATGGGTGGGTGGGTGGGTGGGTGGGTGGATGGGATGGGTGGGTGGGTGGATGGATGGATGGATAGATGGATGGATAGATAGGTGATAGATAGATAGATAGATAGATAGATAGATAGATAGATAGACAGACAGACAAATTCACCTGTTGTGTGGCTTTTTCCTGGGGAGACATGAACCAGCGTCCATTCACCTCATGGATAACAGACCAAAGAACTGACTCCACCCAAGTCTAGTGTAGTGACCAGTGAGCTTCCCAGGCTTCCCAGCAGGATGAAGGATGAGGGACTACTTATAGCAGGAAGGAAGCTCAGAAACTTGGAAGATCCTGGAGGCCCAGTCCCAGCACAGCTGCCGGGAAGAGGAGACAGATGCAGCTGCCCGCAAGTCCTCAGGGGGCCCCAGGGGTACAGGGATCCCAAGTGATCACCCAGGCTGGGGTGGGCTCTTTGGGGATAGAGCTGCCTGCAAGTCCTCAGGGGGCCCCAGGGGTGCAGGGATCCCAAGTGTCACCCAGGCTGGGGTGGGCTCTTTGGTGATAGAGCTGCCTCCCTCCACCTTCATCCAGGAAGCCACACAGTATTGGAGGGTGCTGGGCTGTGTGGGACCGTCCCGCCAGTGTAGGGACACATCACATGTTCCTACCCCTTTCCCTGGGCACCAACAGTGCCCTTGCATACACACCAAGAGCCTCCTGAAGTCTGTGACTCTATTTCCGGTGGAGGCTCTGAGCTGATCTGCCACCGTGAGGATAGCTGGCCTGGCCACCTCTGTGGGCCTTTTATAAAGCCACTGTTCTGTGCAAAAGTAGGTCACAGTCTTGGAACAAATACCCTTGCTGGCTTTTTCCTCAAAGGGAACCCTGGTGATGGCCTCAGGAGCTCTCCAGGTTCCCAGTTCCCTGCAGAGGAGGGCAGGGAAAGCCAAGGAGGCTCTGAGGAAAGGCAGGACTCACCTCCTCGGCCTTCCCTAGAGGGCAAGACATGCTTTGTGTGCATGTGTGGCTCTAGGACAATTTTATTAGAGTTTAAAAGAAAAACCTCAGGGCAGGCCAGCTGTAAATGTCTCAGCTGCCCACAAGGCATGCTTTGATGGCCTGTTCACAGTGAGTGCCCACAGAGGACCTGAATGACCCATGGGAGGGGGCAAATGGCAGAGTCAGGCGTGGGGAACAAGAATAGAACTAGACACACATCCACGGACAATGGCAGGAAAAACAGGTGCATGCTGGGAGAATATACCATAGGGTGTTGGTGACCAGTGAAACTGCAAAGGGCAGATTGGGGGTAGAGGGGAGGCTCCCCCTCTTCCTTCAGAGTGAGTTCTCCAAGGCCCAGGGCCAAGAGCATTGTGACCAACTGTCCTTACCCGAGGCTAGCAATGCAGTGACTCACAGAAGCCTGTTGCCAGGTTTTTCATAGAGCAAAGCTTGGGATCAAAAATGGAAATGGGAGGTTGGTGGTTGGCACTGGAGTTCAGAGGGTAGTGTTTGCCTGGTAGGCTTTGATCCCCAGGATCCCACAAGCAGGGAGCAGTGGCTCTCACCTAAAATCCCTGTACTTGAGAAGCGAAGGTAGGATCAGGAGTTCAAGGCCGTCCTTGGCAACATAGCAAATTCTAGGCCACCTGTGTGGTGGTGCACACCTTTAGTCCCAGCATTTGGGAGGCAGAGGCAGGCAGATCTCTGTGAGATCAAGGCCAGCCTGGCTTACATCCTGAGATCCAAGCCAGCTGGGACGATAGGGAGATCTGTCTCAAAAAGAACAAAGCAAAACACACACACACACACACACACACACACACACACACACACACACACAAACAAAAAACAACCCCAAACAAAACAACAATAACCCAAATTAAAAAAAAATCAATTAAGGGCTGAAGAGATGGCTCAGGAGTTAAGAGTACTTCTCACTCTAGATTTGGTTCCCTGCAACAACATGGCGGCTAACAACTATCTGTAAATCCAGTTTCAGGCAATCTAATGCCCTCTTTTGGTCTCCACAAACGTTGCATCCACACATGCAGGTAACACTCATACACATAAAATAATATTAATTAATTTTAATTACATACCTGTAATCCTAGCACTTGGGAGG
Organism: Rhizomys pruinosus; assembly: GCA_009823505.1. Lineage (NCBI taxonomy): Eukaryota > Metazoa > Chordata > Mammalia > Rodentia > Spalacidae > Rhizomys > Rhizomys pruinosus. The sequence goes on from VZQC01011847.1 coordinate 890,296, forward strand.
CTGAGGCAGGAGAACATTGTGTCCCAGGCTAGCCTGGGCTCCATTGTGAGACCCTGTGTTAAAAGGAAAAAAGCCAAGGTCTGGAGAGGTAGCTTAGTGTTAAGAATACTTCTTGTTCTTCCAAAACACCTGGGTTCAGTTCCCAGGTCACACGGCGCTCACCAGTTTCAGGGGTTCCAACTCCCTCTCCTCTTTGGGTGTTGCATGCACATGATGTGCTTACATACAGGTAAAACACTCGTACACATACAATAACAAAATATTATTTTAAAAAGGAAAAAAGCCAAGTGTTGGTTTGGTAAACGGACATAATTTGCCATCAAATTGACTTCTAATTATTTACATTTATGCCCAGAGATTAATGTAACTGTCAACTTTGGTCAGAGAAACTTCTTTTAAAATTAAAAAAAAATTATTTTATGTGTATGAGTGTACTGCCTGCATGTATGTAAGCGCACCAATGTTGTGCAGTGTCCACAGAGGTCAGAAGAGGGCATTGGATCTCCTGGAACTGGAGTTACAGACACTTGTTAGCTGCCATGTGGGCGTTGGCGTAATGACTGAAGTAACTCCATTTTACTTAAGGCAGCCATTTTAGAGGCCTGCTCTACAACTCCAGGAAGTTCTGGCCCCCAAAGTCTCTTTCTCTCCTTCCCAGAAGTATGTGGCTGTTGTAAAATAATTAACTGCTTCCTCTGGCTTCTGTAAACTTGCTACCTACACAAGGAAACAGTGATATTATCTCATGCAGCTGGAAATTCCACCAAAGTGAAGTAATTGTATAGTTTTTTTTTCTTCTTTGCCTTTAAGAACTCCCTTCCTGGCTAGAGAGATGGCCTAGCAGTTAAGAGCGCCGACTGCTCTTACAGAGGACCGGGGTTCGATCCCCAGCACCCACATGGCATCCAAAAACCGTCTGAAACTCCAATTCCAGGAGAACTCCAGGTCCAGGGGAATCTGACGCCCTCTTCTGACCTCCGCGGCATTGCACGACACGGGTGCACAGACCTGCATGCAGACAGTACATTCGTACACATACAGAAATAAATAAAATTAAATAAATAATAAAAAAAAGAACTCCTTTCCCGCTTCAGCCCACCACTACAACCTCCATGCTCTACCTGGAGGCTGTGCCCAGCTGCAGCCGGTTCAGGACCCAACTGCTCCTGTAGCCTCAGCTCCAAGAATCTACCCTGCCCTGCCCTCACCACCACACACCCACTTGGAGCCAAGATTATGCTCTGCCCCAGTCAGGGTGTCCTCCCTCTCAGGGTGGCACTCTAAGCAGGCCCCCCAGTCAGGCTGTCCCCCTCTCAGGGCGGCACTCTAAGCAGGCCCCCCAGTCAGGCTGTCCTCCCTCTCAGGGCGGCACTCTAAGCAGGCCCCCTCTGGGCTGCCAGACTCCCTTTCATGGTCTTCATTCACTTTTCAACCACTGATTTGTAAAACTGGAAGACTCAGAACTCCCCTTTGTTCTGAAAAACTCCAGGCCCTCATCAGCTTGTTGGAAACTGCTTTCTTTACCCACCAGGCTACTTGGGTTCATTGCAGGCAGCTCAGCTCCTCGGTACTCTTCAGCTGAGGAGAGGGATCAAATCTTAGTGGGCTCTGGGGCAACAGGGTGAGACACTGATGGGAGAGTTGAAAAAACCCTGCCCTTGGCTCTCCTGAACTGGCACCGTAACACTGACCAAGATAAGGGAGCACTAGACACCTACTGCCAGGCCCTACTAACCAGAATGACGGCAGCTGCTAGACAGCTAATCTCTCAAAGGCACCCAAGTTTATCCAGGGAAATCAGGAATCCCCCCGCTGGGTCTCTGGAGTGTCCCTGGAATGCTTACTGGGATGATACCCCAGAAAACCAGAGGGCTATCAACATTGCCTTGTGAGCCAGTCGGCCTGGATACCCATAAGAAGTTGCAGAAACTTGAGGGATTTGAAGGGATGAACGGATCTCAGTTGAAATAACCCAAAAGACCTTCAACGATAAGTACTCAGATGAAAAGAAAGATAAGAAGCTGGCCAGAATAATGGTGGCTGCTTTGAGGGAAGACGGAGATAGAGACTGGAAGTACCAAGTAAGGCTGAATCAGCCTCAAGTTGGGCTAGAAGAGGAGCAGTGTGCCTATTGCAAGAAGAAAGGACACTGGAAGAATGAATGTTTGAAGAGTAGATGGGAAAGAGGGGGACAAGTAAGCCCTCAACCTGACAGGCACGGACTGATGGGGCTGGGACTTCATCTTAATGAGCCCCCAGGAGCCCAGAGTCACTGAAAAAATGGGGGGCAAGACCCTCCAATTCCTGGTGGATACTGATGCAGCCCATTCGCTGCTGACCCAACCCCGCAACCTGATCACTAAGAGAACTCCCATTCAAGGGGCCACCGGAACAAGAACTTATACTTGGATGTATAAATCTCGAACGAAGTACTGTGACTCATTTCTTTCTTGTTATGCTGGACTGTCCTTAACCCCCATCAGCAAGGACTTGAGAAAACTCCAGGCTACCATTACCTTCAGCGAAACTGAAACCACTCTGGACCTAAAGAAACCAGGTCCAGCCATTCTGGTAACTTGTTCCTTGTTAGATGAGTATAGAATAATAGAAAAGAATCCCGAAGGACAGGAAGCAGGTGATCCCTTCCTTTTGGAACTAATGTGGAAGTTTCCAGGGGTGTGGGAGGAGACCAATCCCCTTGGACCGGTCTCACACTGGCCACTGGTGGTTGTTCAGCTCTTGAGTTCTGCTTTGTCTGTGAGAGTAAAGCAATGCCTAGTCTCAAGAGATGCTAAGACAGGCATCAGAAAGCACATTAGCCATCTTAGCGAAGCAGGATTTCTGGTCTCTTGTCACTCACCCTGGAATACTCCCCTGCTCCCTGTTATTAAGCCAAAGATTGTTCAGGGAGGTTACTAAGAGGGTGGAGGCTCTTCACCCAACTGTGCCAAACCCTTACACCCTGCTCAGCTTATTAGATCTGGGGAAAATTGTGTATACTTGTATTCACCCTGACCTGCAGGGTTTTCAGCTAGGGTCCGGGGAGAGAATAACCTGAATTAAGAGACAAAAAACCAAACACAAGGAGAAGACCAGGTCTATAATCTGATCGAGGTCTCATTGTCTTTATTAGGTGCAGAGTTTATATGGACAAGGGAGCGGGAAATTTGTGGCGGGAAAGGGGGCAGGCACAGTTCAGGGAGAGGGTACATTTGGAGAAGTGCCAGGCACTCACAATTCTTGGCACTCGTAAATTTCTGAGATAAGCAAATTCCTGAGGTAAGTAAGCTGGCTTGTAAATTCCTGAGGTAAGTAAACTGCGTTGGTGAACTCATGAGATAAGCAGGTTAGTAATTTTCTGAGAGCATGTATGTCTGACAGCTTTGGCTCCCAGCATCTCCTCCCTTCTTTTATACAAAAAGAGGGGGAGCCCCACTTGTAAAGGTGGGTTTTAATAAATTGGGCTGTAAACTTTATTTTTTCACTAAGGCCAATTAATATTCAAGAATCCCAACCATGAAGTAAGCTGATTGTCAAGTATAAGCAATGAATGTAACATTCATGTAAAACCAATTTGCAAGTATCTATGTTTATATGTTGAACAACCCAAGGTTCCCATAGTCTAATTGGAGAAGCTTGTATGCACAAGCATGTTGATCAATTAAGAGTCCAGTCCATATTGTTGTAGTCTCACAATTCACCCCAGTCTCTCCGCAGCCCTTACATTCTACCACGCCTCCTCTTCCGCAAGTTGTTTCCTAGGCTTTGGGAGAGGGGAGGGGCACAGTGGGTGAGAAGCAAAGCAGTATTTTCTCTGGGGATGTAATTTTTGACTCTAGTCAGGTTGTTTCCCTTCATGGGTTGACAGCTTATCCAGGGTACCTTTTTAGTCCTATTAACAAAGCACAAGCAATTAGATGTACAGGCATTTAAACAATATTATTATGGCAAGCTAAGCTGTGAGCATAGACACAGATGTTTGGATGGTATGTTAATCCACAAGCTGTGGTTTTTCTATAAAAGATGACAAGTTTTTATTGTGGCTCATATAATCTCCTAACCACTAGAGGACATAAGCTTATGGCATCAGCCATGAATTATTCCTCCAAGGAGAGAGCTAATAGCCAATTAGATTTGGGATATGTATAGACACATGGCTGCCACTGTTGCACAGTATCTCCAGGCAGTTGAGGTGTAGCTGATACTGACACAGGAGTCTTGCTTGATTCAAGGAGACCAATATTTTGCTTTATCACATTAGTGGCCTTTGGTAATGCTCTCTGGCATTTCAGCGGCCAACTGCACATTAGCAAGTGATGTCTCAAAATATTTTTTCATGTTTACACCAGGTCTTCGACAACAGGGACTTACCACCTTTCTCCTTGCAGATATCCCATTTTTTATAGGCAAGGGCCTTTATAATTTGGGGGGCTTGGATCCCCCAGCCAACATCTCCTTGGCAGAACAATCCATTGTTGCCATCAGGGCTTTCCTGTATTAACATATTGTGCTCAATTGTACCACTTATAAATTACATTTATATTTGGCTCTAGATAGAGTATTATCTTTGTACAGTTTTTATGTCTATCAATCAATTAAAGAAGGTAGTTATACCTGTTTTATAAGCATTTACCATTATAGCAGTTGGTTCTAATTTACAGTTGGGGAATGACTTTATTACCATCATATTTTTCTTTTTTATATAAAGGTGAGAGGTAGAAAGGTTTCTCAGCATCTGGAAGGTAAACTTCATTAGATCACATTATAAACAGTTATCCCAAATAGAATTTAGAGAGATGTTCAGTGTCTGTGACTCAGGCAATCTGAGGTTTCTTTTTCTTTAATGTTCAGATGGGTCAGCCTCTCTGCTGGCATTTCTCAGTCCATCTTGCAGTCAAAGATTGTGTATTTTCAGGCATTTAGGTTGGTGTTTTTACCTGTGAGAACATACAAATCTCCTTCCATTGTTAGTTTCAAGATTTTAAAATTAAAAATTTATCAAAAAGTTTGGAATATAGAGGGAATATTATACCACCTCCCTCTTTTTTGATCAATAGATGACTAAATTGTATTACAAATACCCATAAACAGGAACCAAGGTGTAAGTTTTCATCAAATCAGTTTATCATTGACTGTATGCTTATTTGGGAAGTGAACTCAGACTTAATTTCTTTAAATTATCCTACAAGTAAAGGAAAAATGTTATAAGGTGATACTGTATAACACAGGAAAATACAGAGACCATTTGTGTGCCTTAACCCCAAAGCCATTGTTGGAAATTCAATACAGATTACAAATAAAACAATTAACATCTTATTTTTCCAATTAGTTTAAATGTATTACCATTTTAAACTGTAAACCTTACAAGGTGGATTATAATAGCTGTCTTTTTCCAAGTTCTTGGCCTTTTCTAGGCCTGGCATGAAAGCCTACTTTAAAGATTTTTTAATATCTAGCTCTTAATAAATTTTTTTTTATACCTTTTATTTTTTATTTTCAAATATCCAAAAACTTATTAACACTTTAATACACTGAAAATCTGGTTGCATCTTTGTTTTAGATGTTGAAAGAGTGTAACCAGTGTAGATTTATTATTTTAAATTTTTTGATAGATAACCCATAACCTTTGTTGAAATTGAACTATGTTTTGGCTGATTAATATAAATTTGCGTCTTAAGATGGAAGGGCCAGTTCCAGCTTAGAGGCAATGTTTTTATTTTATCATGTCTGTTAACATAATATACTTAGAACACAAAAAGTACACTCATCCATACACACGTGTGCGCGCACATACATACATACACACATACATAAGAAAGATTTGTTAGGTTGACCTGTAAGAGAAAAAAATCCATATTAAAGTAGACAGGTCAAAGTTGTTTGTAGTCTTGGAATGTTCCATGTTGTCTTACTATTAAGGACTTTGGAAGAATAATAATTATTTATAATTATAACAACTATAAGCATTATTAATTATTATTATCAATAATTACTATTAACCATTATTAGTCACAGTAATCACTAATAATTATCATTAATAATTGTCAATAATAGCCAACAATGAATAATTTGCCATTTGACTGCATTTTTATCAATTGTTATTAATAATTATATCCAATAACAATAACTGTAACCATCAATAACGATTACTAATAATAATTAACAACAATCTATCAAGCTCACCAGAATTGGTTTCACTTGGGCTGTTCTCATGTGGTCTCTAGAAATGAAACCTAATTTTTCTTAAAAATGTTAAAAGTGACGTGTCAAGTATAATAAATATATAGCAGTGTTATAGAAGCTAATGTACCAACAGGAAGTTACAATAAACATACAAGAAATTAAAGACTAGATCTGTAACACATCTAAGGAAAACAAAAGGTATGTTTTACTTTAAGTGTAAAATAGTCTTTAAAAGTGATCAGTACTTTATGTTCACACTTATACACAAGGTTTTAGAACTTAGTTTTGGTGATGGCAATTTATAAAAGTTGTACTGAACAGAGGCACAGACATACATTGTTATCATATATAGATATACACACATTGGAGAAAACATCATATACTGTCCATCAATGGTCTGATAGATTTTTAATATGTTGTTACAGAGCTGTTAACAGTATCACCCACATAGATACGCAATTTATCTATACATTTATGTAAGAGATTTTTATCCTAGTGGTTGTATTGCATAAACTCACATACTTTGTTGTAAAACAGCTTGAAAGGAAACTGAAGTTAGAATATGTGCAACTTTAAAAGTTTAATTTGGAGATTAAATCCAGTCTTAACAGATAACAAATAAAACCTTTAGAAAACCAGTTTAGAATTTTTTGTAGGAACTTAGGAACCCGGGTTCAAATTAGGCCTTTGAAAAAGTTTAAGAGGCATGCCAAAAGTAAACTTAATTTATGTGCACAATATAGAATGAAAGAACTTTGAAGTGGCCACTTTTAACAGAAACCAACACAGAAGAACGCACATGACACAAATCTCAGACACATGAGAGAACAGTTAACACACAGACAGCTAGCATGGACATATGACATTTTTTAGTTAACTCCATTAGAATACTTTTGTACTCAAAGTCACCAAATGTTGGATTGATTTACTAAATGTCTGTTTCACCTTAACTAACAGTTATGTTAAGCAGGGCCTGCTGCCTGGCATCTTAATATGATGGATTTTGTATTTTCCTCTTTTTTCCTGGCTATCGACTTACCTGGTCTTTCTGTCTGGTTCTGTCTCTCCCTTATCAGAGTTTGGAGGCATAGCCTCGTTAAAATCTTTCTCGGTGGTTTTGGAATGGGATTGGGTAACTGAAATAAGGGAACAGTGGCTTGTCTAGTCATTTTTTCTAAGTTAGATTGAGTGTTGAGCAGTGGAGAGCAAAAAGGGGGCTGACAGGCTTTGCCTGGGGCGTTTGGGGACAGAGCCAGTAGCAGTGATGTGCTCCGAACAGCCGCCTCCTCCTCCATGCAGCCAAAGCGGCGCGCGGCGGGGAGGGGGGGTTTGTCAGAGGCACAGTTGCAGAGGCGGGCTCTCCCAGATCCTGCATTGAGATGGAAATAGAATCACAAACTGAGGGGGGCCGAGACTGTTCTTTTAAAGCCTTTTTTCCCTTTAACTACTTCTTGGAGGTCTGGCCATTTGTTTGAAACCTTGAGGACATCATGAATTAAATTTCAATAGGAAAACGCCTGAACAGGTATTTTTTCTGGACCAAAGGTTTTATAGAAATCCTGTAGGCAGTCTCTCACTCGGCACCATCTTTTTTCATCAATGGTTCCTTCTCCGGGGAACCAAGGGCAAACATCAAAAATGAAGGCAAAAAATTTCTCAAGGTCCTTTTTCTTAACTCTAATTCCTCGCATCCTGAGTGACTCCTTAAGACCCTTTAAAAATAAACCATGTTTGTCCAATGTCTGTCCCATAGTTCCTTCTTTCCTGAGGGATCTTTTACTGAACTCTGTTTCTTAACCCTGTCCTTGTGTTTTGAGGGTTCACTGACCCTGTATGTAAACAATTTTCCGTTTACTGAGTTTTTTGTCCCATTTTTTTTTTTTTTTTTTTATAATCGCGTGACCTGTATTACAAGCAGGTGCCTGCAGTGGTCACTATGCGGATCTGTCTCACCTAATGGGTGGCGATCCAATGAAAAACCAACCGCGTAATTCGCCGCTCTATACTCACCTCGTGATCTGTATTACAGGCGGGTTACTCCTGCAGTGATCACCATGCGAATCTTCACTCACCGGATCGGTGGCGATTCAGTGAAGGGCCCTTTCTGTTGTGAGCGGCGTTCAGGTCAGCTCTCGTACCCCAAGCCCCACACGCTGGGCGCCATTTGTATTCACCCTGACCTGCAGGGTTTTCAGCTAGGGTCCGGGGAGAGAATAACCTGAATTAAGAGACAAAAAACCAAACACAAGGAGAAGACCAGGTCTATAATCTGATCGAGGTCTCATTGTCTTTATTAGGTGCAGAGTTTATATGGACAAGGGAGCGGGAAATTTGTGGCGGGAAAGGGGGCAGGCACAGTTCAGGGAGAGGGTACATTTGGAGAAGTGCCAGGCACTCACAATTCTTGGCACTCGTAAATTTCTGAGATAAGCAAATTCCTGAGGTAAGTAAGCTGGCTTGTAAATTCCTGAGGTAAGTAAACTGCGTTGGTGAACTCATGAGATAAGCAGGTTAGTAATTTTCTGAGAGCATGTATGTCTGACAGCTTTGGCTCCCAGCATATACTGTCCTAGCTCTGAAAAATGTCCTTTTCTCCTTGCCTCTGGGCACCTGTGAGCCAGCCTATATTTGCCTTTGAATGGACAGACCCTGAGGCAGGGTTCACTGGCCAGTTAACCTGGGTACAACTACTATAGGCACTCAAGAACTATTTGATGAAGCCCTTGGTGTGGCCCTGCTGGAATACTGCCCAAGGTTACCCTCTTGCAGTATGTAGATGATTAGGAAGAAGGTCAGGAAGCCACCTAGGAACTCCTTGAAACACTCTAGTGATTGGGCTATTGAATATCTGCCAAAAAGGCCCAATTCTGCTCTAATCAGGTAACTAATCTGGGGTATTGCCTGGAGGGTGACAGCAGAATTTTGTCTCTGAGCAGGATCCAAGCTAGTTTGAGCATTCCTGAACCACATAAGAGGCAGGTGAGGGACAGTTGGAGACTGCGGATTATGGACGCCCAACTTCACAGAAATAGCTAAGCCATTATACCAGAGCCTGAGGGGAAATGGTCCTCTGAGCTGGGAAGACAAAGAGAAGGCTTCCAAAAACTTAAGGGGTGCTGATGTCAGCCCCAACATTGGGGTTGCCTGACATCACCAAGCCTTTTCGCCTGTTCATGGATGAATGCTATGGAGTGGCCCAAGGTGTTTTGACCCAAACTCTGGGGTCCTGGAAAAGGCCTGTGCCACATCCATCCAAATGCTTAGACCCCGTCACAGCAGGATGGCCAGCTTTGAGCTGCTGTCGCCCTGGTGTTGCTGCTGAGAGAGACTAGATAAAGTGACTGGGGGATAGGAATTGATCATCAGTACACCTTGCTCAATTGAAATGCTCCCCAGGGAGCCCCTGAGCATTGGATGTCAGATGTTCACATCACCCACTATCAGGCCCTCCTTCTAGATGCACCCGAATCACGTTCTCCCCGTCTGCAGTACTGAACTCAGCATCCCTCCTGCCTGATCCCAGAGAGCAGCCAGCCCACAACTATGTTCAGATTATTGGCCACCTACAACATGGGTGTCTGGACATCCGAGACCAACCCCTCAGGAAAGCAGGTGTCTTCCTATACACCAGCGGAAGCGGCCATATACAGGACAGGCTCAGGTGTGTAGGAGCAGCTGTAGTGACACTCTCTGAAGTAATTTGGGCCCAGTCCCTGCCCCAGGGAACATCAGCCCAGAAGGCAGAGTTAATATCCTTGACTCAGGCATTGAGATGGGGAAACGGCCGCATGGTCAACATTTATACGGATAGCTTTTGCTACTGCACACGTCCATAGCACGTTATATCAGGAGTGGCGCATTCTTGCCTCAGCTGGAAAAGGGGTCAAGAACAAGGAGGAAATTTCTGCTCTCTGAACAGCTATCTGGCTGACCGAAAACCTTGCCTTTATTCACTGTCCTGGACACCAAAATGGGGATTTGGCCGAGGCTCAAGGCAATAGATATGCAGTGGCCTCGGCAGCAAAGAGAGCTGCCACCGAGCCAGTGGGGCACTACAAGGGCTAGGCCTTCCCTTGGTTTCCAGCCTCCTGCCCTGAGCCAGACCTATTGGAGCATGAATACATCAGTGAAGAAGAAAAGCCGGCCCAACAGCAGGGGCCCGCTAAGGTAGAGGATTGATGGGCTTTTCCAGATGGATACCCCATTCTACCCAGAACCCTGGGGCCATCTACACTCTCAAACCCACCAAAGCACTCACCTGGGATCAACCAAGCTAATAGACAGGTATCTCCTTCCCCATCTGGATGAAAATGTTGAACAGGTCACCTGCCGATATGCCTTCTGGGCTCAGGTAAACTCAAAACTGGGAAGACCAGCTCCTATGGGTGCCTAAGAGAAGGTTCTTAGTCCCGGCAAACACTGGGGATTGAACTTCATTCACCAAGATTACTCCGGGAAGGTGTGGGTACTGATATTTGCTGGCCTGTGTAGATGCTTTTTCAGGATGGGTAGAGGCTTTTCCCACTAGGTCAGAAACAGCTCATGGACTGACTGAGAAATCACTATGGAGATTACCTCCCAATTCAGCTTCTCTTTCTCCTTCGGGTCCAACAATGGCCTGGCCTTCGCAGCCAAGGGGTCACAACAAGTGGCTAAAACTCTAGGGACACATTGGAAATTGCATTGTGTCTATAGGCCCTAAAGGTCAGGACAGGTAAAGAGAACTAACAGGACCATTAAAGAAACATTGACTAGGGCTGGAGGTATGGCCTAGCGGTTAAGAGCTCTGACCGCTCTTGCAGAGGACCCAGTTCGATCCCCAGCACCCACATGGCGGCTGAGAACCGTCTGTAACTCCAAATCCAGGAGAACTCCAGTTCCAGGGGAATCCGACACCCTCTTCTGACCTCCACAGCATTGCATGACACGGGTTCACAGACCTACATGCAGACAGTACATTCATACACATAAAAAATAAAAAATAAAAAAAAGAAACATTGACTAAATTCCAGGCAGAAACTCATGAGGGGTGGACTGAGGTGCTCCCTATTGTTCTTTTTAGAATCAGGTGTTCTCCCTACAGAGATAAGTTAACAACATTTGAGATAATGTTTGCCAGTCCACCCTGCTGATTACTGCAAGAAGAAGGCTACGGGATGAAATGTCTAATTATTCCTTCCTCAAGACCCAAGACATCCAGCCCACCTCTCCCTTCCACCACCTTCTCCATCCCTGACTGAATTGGCACACAGGTTTGAGCCCGGAGACCTGGTGTGGGTCTGCCGTCTGCCCAGCAGAATCCTACAGCCTTCTCGAAAAGGGCCACACCCTGTCATCCTGACCATAGCCATTAAGGTAGCAGGACTTGCTGCCTGGACTCAGCACTCCCATTTAAAGGCGGACATTAACAACCAGGACAAAAGTAGAAAATGGAAGATATTGAGCGACCCCCAGCATCCCTTGAAGGTACGTTTCACCCAGACATCAGCTTCAGACTAACTCCAGTGCAGGGAATACTGCTAGGTAATTCCTATGCTTGGTCCATGGAAAGCAGGAACCTTGAAATTCAGGCCTGGGAGTTGTCTTAGATTTCTGATGGGAAGGTAATAGACACCTATCAAACTGCCACCCATCAACCAACATTCCAATTTGACTTATGTGACATAATGGGACTATCTCTAACTGTTGTAACTATACTGGAGGTTAAGGGTATTATGTCTTATAATCAAAAGAAAAAATGTAAGGGATATGGGAGTAAGAAAACCCAAAAGAATCTCCAGACCACCCAGTGCCATGGGTGCCCAGCAAATGGACCCAGCCCTTGTCAGGGGTCTGGCCAGTGTTACTGTGCTTCCTGAGGTTGTGAAACTGACTCCACTTGGAGTGGACATGAAGACCTGTACACTTCCATTAATATGGAAAGCCCCCCTAGAGAGTGTATGACAGGGAAGTGTAACCCCTTCACTTGGGACAGTTGTCTGGAATCAGTTAAGAGCTAAACATTGGCTCACTGGTTGAACCTGGGGACTTAGGCTGTGGTAGACAGGTCCTGACCCCAGCATGGAGTTTAACATCCAGAGAAAGATGTCTCCTCATTGAGCTAACTGCATTGGCCCAGGAAGCAGATGGTTGTCTCATCCAAAAACCAGGATGCCCTCTCCCCTCTTCCCTTCCAATCCTTCTCTGCCACTGGAAGAATACCCAACTTTAACCCTCCTTAGCACCAGCCCCCACCCCATCAAGCCTTCATGGCTGGTGACTGCTTCATCCCCAGATGAAGACCTTGAGGTTGACTTAGTAAGATTAATGCATAACTGGAACTGTACTAGATCCAGTTAGGGATCTAGTCTAGGGAAGGATTTGCCTAGATCCCAGACTTCCCTTCTATGTGGGAATAGGGGTTACATTTCTATTTGCCAACTACTACCCCATGGGAGAATGTGCATGGCAAGTTACAGAAAACCAGACTGACCCTGGGGACATACAAGGAATGGGCACTTGCTTAGCATCTTCAACTTATGCCTTTTCCTTTTTATTTTAATTTTTTAAAATTAATTTTATTTATTTCTATATGTGTATGAATGTACTGCCTGCATGCAAGTCTGTGCACCCGTGTCGTGCAACGCTGCGGAGGTCAGAAGAGGGTGTCGGATTCCCCTGGAACTAGAGTTCTCCTGGAATTGGAGTTTCAGACGGTTCTCGGCCGCCATGTGTGTGCTGGGGATCGATCCCGGGTCCTCTGCAAGAGCGGTCGGCGCTCTTAACCGCTAAGCCATCTCTCCAGCCCCAACTTATGCCTTTTCTAATTACACCCTATAGTCGGTCTTGCAATTCTCTCACTTATACTAATAAATCTGAAAATATTAGGATATACTTCCTGGCTCCACCGGGAACTTGGTGGGTCTGCACCATTGACCTCACTAAGTGCTCCATAATGGACATAAGGTAGGATACATTTCTTTTTTTTTTTTTTTTTTTGTATGTTTTATGTGTTCTTTTTGATATAATGTGGGACAGATTATCAAATCTAGAGACCCGTGTTCCCCACCCTATCCCCCCACCCCACCAGAGCTCATGCATTCTGCCAAACATGCTTTTCATCTCTTTTTCAGTCTTTCTCAAAAATCTCCATGTGGAAGTTGACTGTTTTGAGCAGAAGTTCACTGTTTCAGTCAGTTCTTTGATGCAGTCCTTTCTGTTGTTGTTGTTGTTTCCAATATGCATCACTCCCAACTACTTGGACAAAAGCTCAAGGGTTCATCGTTTGTTTTTCTGGGACTGTGTTTCTTTACTCAGCATGTCTTTTAGCTCCTGCCATTTTCCTGCAAAGCTCATGATGTCATCTTTCTTTTTATTTTTATTTATTTGTTTGTTTATTTATTTATTTAATGTGTATGAATGTACTGTCTGCATGCAGGTTTGTGCACCTGTGTCGTGCAATGCCGCGGAGATCAGAAGAGGGTGTCGGATTCCCCTGGAACTGAAGTTCTCCTGGAACTGGAGTTTCAGACAGTTCTCAGCCGCCATGTGGGTTCTGGGGATTGAAACCGGGTTCTCTGTAAGAGCAGTCAACGCTCTTAACTGCTAGGCCATCTCTCCAGCCCTGATGTCATCTTTCTTTACTGCTGCATAGAACTCCATTGTGTAGATGTACCACATTTTCTCTATCCACTTGTCAGTTGAGGGGTGTTTGGGTTGGTTCCAGCTCCTTGCTGTGCTTCAGGTGGTCTTGGGAGATTGCCCAAGGTAGAGAACATTTCTAAACTAGTGGGACTCTCACCCAGAGGCGGCATTTGCTATATTATTTCTCTCCTCACTGGGACAGGAACAGCAGGCTCTGCAGCCCTGGGGGCATTAGCCCATGAGGATCAAAACTTCCAGACTGTGAACTTCAGAATATACCAGGACTTAGACCACCTTAGAAACTCCGCAGGTCAGTTAGAAAAATATATAGACTCCCTGGCAGAAACGGTGCTACAAAATGGCAGAGGACTGGATTTACTGTTCGAAGAAGGAGATCTTTTTTTTCATGGAAAAGTGTTGTTTCTATGCTAACGACTGGGGGATTGTGAGAGAAACTTTAGCTCTGGTTAAACAGAATTTGGGTCAGGGAGTCAGGGAAAACACTGAGGCTTCCAATTAGTATCAGTCTCTTCTCCTGGTCCCGTGTCTCACCACCCTTTTAACTGCGACAGATGACTTCTCCTTTTGTTACTGCTTGGTGTTACCATAGGCCCTTGTATCTTAAATTGGCTAATTACGTACAGAAAAATGAGGATTGATACAGTTAAGATATTAGCACTATAGGCTCAATATCAACCCTTAGCCCAACAAGAGTATGAACCAATGATTTAATCCTTATGAGCCAGAGCCAGTGGGGAATGTAATGACCAAAGTAACTCCATTTTACTTAAGGCAGCCATTTTAGAGGCCTGCTCTACAACTTCAGGAAGTTCTGACTGCAAAAGTCCCTTTCTCCCCTTCCCAGAAATATGTGACTGTTGTAAAATAATTAACTAACTGCTTCCTCTGGCTTCTGTAAACTTGCTACCTGCACAAGGAAATGATGATATTATCTCACACAGCTGGAAATTCCGCTCAAGTGAGGTAATTGTGTTTTTTCTTTTCCTCTTCTTTGCTTTGCCTTTAAGAACCCCCTTTCCTGCTTCAGCCCACCACTACGGCCTCTAGTCTCAACCCAGAGGCTGTGGTCAGTTGCAGCTTTAGTAAATTTGGGTAATGAAAATTTGATTGAGTCTGGGTGGTCTTTCCCAGGACTCTGAACTCTGTTACACTGGGAATCAAACCTGAGTCCTCTGCAAGAGCAGCCAGTGCTTTTAACCACTGAGCCATCTCTCCAGCTTGAGATGCTTCTTTCTGCCAGGAGCAGCAATCATTGCAGACTCCTAACTGGTCAGAATGCTGAGATTAAGTGACTCTGAGTGCTCAGCCCTAAAGGGGATGTTTATATCCACCCCAAAGGCTCAGGGAACATCATGGAAGATAGAGCAGAAAGAATGACAGAGTCAGGGGATGGGAAGAGTGCCATGAAACACTGTTTTCCGGGCATCACATGGTGGTTGTGGTTACCTATACATGACCAACACATAGCCAGGCTCCTCCACATTCTGTCATGGAGTATCTATATTCAGTTAATGGTAGCTAGGGGAGAGACATTTTCTCCAGTGGCGTAGCTACTGGCAAGGTGCCTGTAGTCCTGTAAGCAGTTCATTGCGTCATACAAACAAAGGAAAACTGCCTTCAACCTGTCTCCTTGTTTAGGCCGTCCCTCCTACCCCAGGACCTTTGCATCTCTGACCCAGGGGTGCATTTTTGTCTTTTTCCTTTTTTTTTAATTGTTATTTTATTTATTTATTTTTTATTTATTTCTGTATGTGTATGAATGTACTATCTGCACGCAGGTCTGTGCACCCGTGTCGTGCAATGCCGCAGAGGTCAGAAGAGGATCTCAGATTCCCCTGGAGCTGGAGTTCTCCTGGAATTGGAGCCCCAGACGGCTCTTGGCCGCCACGTGGGTGCTGGGGATCGAACCCGGGTCCTCTGTAAGAGCGGTCAGAGCTCTTAACCGCTAGGCCACCTCTCCAGTCCCCATTTTTGTCTTTTTCCAACAGCATAAGAAAGCAGGCTGGGCCGGGCGTAGTGGCATACCCCTTTAATCCCAGCACTTGGGAGGCAGAGGCAGGTGGATCTCTATGAGTTCAAGGCCAGCCTGGTCTACAGAGTGAGTTCCAGGCCAGCTGGGGCTACAGGGAGACCCTATCTCAAAAAAAAAAAAAATCCTTCTTAATCTTAAAAAAAAAATAAAGCAGGCTGAGCAACCAGGGCAGGCCAGGAGCAAGCAGTAAACAAGCGTTCCTCCATGGCCTGCGCTTCAGCGCCTGTCTCCAGGTTCCTGCCCTGAGTTCCACCTTTGGCTCCCTCAGTGATGAACTGTGACAGGGAGACGTAAGACGAATGAACCCTTTCCTCCCCACGTTGGCGTTGGTCAGAGTGTTTGGTCACCGCAATTGATGAGAAACTAGAACACTGTTCTGGTTCATCTTCTATTGCTGTGACAAACACTATGACCAAAGCAACTCTTCATCTCACTCTTCCAAGTGACAGTTCATCACGAAGGGAAGTCAGGCCAGGAACCTGGAGGCAGTTGCTGAAGCCCAGACCTCGGAGGAACACTGCTGACTGGCTTGTTCCCCTAGCCTGTGCTCAGCCTGCTTTCCTATGCAACCCAGGACCATGTGCCTGGAGGTGACACTCCCCACAGTGAGCTGAGCCCTAACACTTCAGTTAGCAATTAAGAAAATACCTCGCCGGGTGTGGTGGCGCACGCCTTTAATCCTAGCACTGGGGAGGCAGAGGCAGGTGAATCTTTGTGAGTTCAAGGCCAGCCTGGTCTACAGAGTGAGTTTCCAGGACAGCTGGGGCTACAGGGAAACCCTGTCTTGAAAAGACCAAAAAAAAAAAAAAAAAAAAAAAAAAAAAAAAGAAAATCTCACAGACATGACCACAGGCCGATCTGATTGAAGGAATTTCTTAGCTGAGGCTCCCTCTTCCTGGCTGTGTCCAATTGACCGGCACCCCCACCAAGACCAGAAACAACCCTGCTTTTCTCTCAAACACCTTTGTGTTTGAGATGTGCCCCTCTTGAGACATACAGCCTTCATTTGTTCATTTTACCTGGTGGTATAATATTCCACTTGTTGCAATACATTTCCTGTGTCTCTTCTCCTATGGGCAGGTATCTAAAACATGAACAGAATGTTCATGTGTATACGTATGTGCTTTGGTGATGTTTGTGTGTGTGTGTGTGTACACACGCACACATGTGTCTGTCTACAGATAGGATACAAAGGCAGGAACTAAGGGATTAGGAACTGTGTACCTCTGCTTTATTAGAAATCCCAGAGCTGCATTCTGAGCTGAGGTGGCGGCCTGCTACCCGAGCAGACGGACACTGCTTCCTCCTGAGGCACAGACGGTGGCGAGGACCCTGTTGCTCACTCTGGGGCCAGAGCCCGCCCTTCTGGCTTCCTACTCTCCTCTCAGGAAGTTGGCAGTCTTAGCCCTCAGAGGAGAATGTCTTCTGGCATGCAAGTCTGGCTGGCAACTTCTGGAGCCCCCCCCCCCCCCTTCCCTTGCAAGGAGCCAAGGAGTGCCTTAGACCACAGAGGAAGCCAGCAGCTGTCTGCGTTTTTTGTTTTTTTTTTTTTGGAAGTGTCCTAAAGCCTGGGGGGAGGGGCAGCAACATTTCAGTTTCACACCAAAACACCCTGGCCACCTCTGTGCACAGAACCCCGCCCCGGAAGTAAGACCCCACGCAGACACTCCCAGTCACTCCCTGGACTTGGTCACCCGCTCTACCCACGCCATCTGCCCATCCATTTGCTGGCATGGCTCAGCGGATTTATAGGCATTTTAATGGAAAAAAAAATTTTGCCTAATAGCACGCTTGTAGTGAAGTGTTTTTGTGCCCGTGTGTTCTGGCGGCGCAAAGTGCTTTGGAGAAGAGAAGCAAATTTCTTTGAAATTAGGATATTCAAAGTAACTACTCATCTCGAGCCATTTGATAATGCTGTAAGAAGTCTGTTTTGCCCATAAAACCCCATCTCAGCTGCGCGCACCCTTCTGCTGGCGCTTACGCCAGTCTGCAGCCGGCAACTTCTCCCACTTTACTTTCTGTAATTCAAAAATCGGAATGTTTAAGTCCCCAGGAAATTGTTCTTGTAATATTGTAAATTGGAAATCCCTGCGAGTGTGTGCTTTTTAGAACAAGCGTAAATTTAAAATTCGGGACTGAAACAACCTTTTCTGTGAGATCTGGTCTGTACTGTAAATCACAGAGTAGGGTTTTGTTTGTTGTTGTTGTTGTTGTTTGTTTTCTATTCTCTGAGAAGGTTCAGTTGGCGAGTTTGTGAGATGGGAATGGCTGGCCAGGGCCCCAGTGAGCATTGAGGAAGCCTCTCTCTCTGCCTGAGGCCCTCGTAACACTGCAGTGTCTGTGAGTCTTTGTGTACACATGTCTATAAACACAACAAGCTCAAGTGACATTTCTGTTTTGTTGTTTGGAGCCTGGCTGGTCTGGAACTCGTATGTAGACCAGGCTGGCTCAGACTCACAGAGATCCGCCAGCCTCTGTTTCCCAAAGTGCTGGGATTAAGGTGTGTGCCACCCACATCCAGGATCTCTCTTCTTTTTTTTNAAAAAAAAAAAAAAAAAAAAAAAAAAAAAAAAAAAAAAGAAAATATCTCACAGACATGACCACAGGCCGATCTGATTGAAGGAATTTCTTAGCTGAGGCTCCCTCTTCCTGGCTGTGTCCAATTGACCGGCACCCCCACCAAGACCAGAAACAACCCTGCTTTTCTCTCAAACACCTTTGTGTTTGAGATGTGCCCCTCTTGAGACATACAGCCTTCATTTGTTCATTTTACCTGGTGGTATAATATTCCACTTGTTGCAATACATTTCCTGTGTCTCTTCTCCTATGGGCAGGTATCTAAAACATGAACAGAATGTTCATGTGTATACGTATGTGCTTTGTGTATTTGTGTGTGTGTGTGTGTACACACGCACACATGTGTCTGTCTACAGATAGGATACAAAGGCAGGAACTAAGGGATTAGGAACTGTGTACCTCTGCTTTATTAGAAATCCCAGAGCTGCATTCTGAGCTGAGGTGGCGGCCTGCTACCCGAGCAGACGGACACTGCTTCCTCCTGAGGCACAGACGGTGGCGAGGACCCTGTTGCTCACTCTGGGGCCAGAGCCCGCCCTTCTGGCTTCCTACTCTCCTCTCAGGAAGTTGGCAGTCTTAGCCCTCAGAGGAGAATGTCTTCTGGCATGCAAGGTCTGGCTGGCAACTTTCTGGAGCCCCCCCCCCCCCTTCCCTTGCAAGGAGCCAAGGAGTGCATTAGACCACAGAGGAAGCCAGCAGCTGTCTGCGTTTTTTGTTTTTTTTTTTTTTGGAAGTGTCCTAAAGCCTGGGGGGAGGGGCAGCAACATTTCAGTTTCACACCAAAACACCCTGGCCACCTCTGTGCACAGAACCCCGCCCCGGAAGTAAGACCCCACGCAGACACTCCCAGTCACTCCCTGGACTTGGTCGTTGACTTCCTGCTCTACCCACGCCAGTCTGCCCATCCATTTGCTGGCATTGGGCTCAGCGGATTTATAGGCATTGAATGGAAAAAAAAATTTTGCCTAATAGCACGCTTGTAGTGAAGTGTTTTTGTGCCCGTGTGTTCTGGCGGCGCAAAGTGCTTTGGAGAAGAGAAGCAAATTTCTTTGAAATTAGGATATTCAAAGTAACTACTCATCTCGAGCCATTTGATAATGCTGTAAGAAGTCTGTTTTGCCCATAAAACCCCATCTCAGCTGCGCGCACCCTTCTGCTGGCGCTTACGCCAGTCTGCAGCCGGCAACTTCTCCCACTTTACTTTCTGTAATTCAAAAATCGGAATGTTTAAGTCCCCAGGAAATTGTTCTTGTAATATTGTAAATTGGAAATCCTTGCGAGTGTGTGCTTTTTAGAACAAGCGTAAATTTAAAATTCGGGACTGAAACAACCTTTTCTGTGAGATCTGGTCTGTACTGTAAATCACAGAGTAGGTTTTTGTTGTTGTTGTTGTTGTTGTTTGTTTTCTATTCTCTGAGAAGGTTCAGTTGGCGAGTTTGTGAGATGGGAATGGCTGGCCAGGGCCCCAGTGAGCATTGAGGAAGCCTCTCTCTCTGCCTGAGGCCCTCGTAACACTGCAGTGTCTGTGAGTCTTTGTGTACACATGTCTATAAACACATACAAGCTCAGGTGACATTTCTGTTTTGTTGTTTGGAGCCTGGCTGGTCTGGAACTCGTATGTAGACCAGGCTGGCTTCAGACTCACAGAGATCCGCCAGCCTCTGTTTCCCAAGTGCTGGGATTAAAGGTGTGTGCCACCCACATCCAGTTCACATTGCTTTATTTTTGAGAGCCTGGTGCTCTCCTAGTGGGAGAGGCTGGCTGGTCAGCAAGTCCCAGGGATCCCTGGTATCTGCCTCCCCGGAGCTGGGATTACAAACTGACTAAGATCATTATTGCTGAGCTTGTTGACTGTTCAACACTGAGATGGAAAGGTGTGACTGGGAGACTCTCCTGACCCTCCCCTGAGAGTTCAGCCACACCTCCCAAACTGTGATTTGGCTCTAGTTACATGTAGCCTGGGGGAGGGGCTAGATAAAAGCAGAGGAAGGGGCTGGAGAGATGGCTCAGCAGTTAAGAGCGCCAACTGCTCTTGCAGAGGACCTGGGTTCGATCCCCAGCACCCGCATGGTGGCTGAGAACTATCTTTAACTCCAATTCCAGGGGAATCTGACACCCTCTTCTGACCTCCGTGGCATTGCACGACACGGGTGCACCGACCTACATGCAGACAGTACACTCATACACATTTAAAAAAAAGCAGAGGCAGACCAGGGAGGAGCTCTCTCCCGAGGCTGTGTGCAGCCATCACTGCAGCCTTGGAGAGTACTACAGTCATCTCGTTGGTTTCCCAGACTGCAGTTTGGCAAAACTGTCCTTGGTTTGTCATTGGGACCAAGGGAGGGGGGACGATGCTGTTTACAGCCTCTTGGCTGCCACATGTGGCATCTGTCTGGCACCCACACTCCAGGTGTCACAGACACCGGGCCTCTGCTGGTCAAATCTGTCCCCTCCCACATTCCAGCCTCTGGTTTCAAACCCTGTCCATCTGGGTGACAGGTGGAGAGAAGGCCACCTCCCTGGGATCTTTGGTCTCCATGAGGACTTGCAAAGCCCAGAAAGATTTTCAGGGTCAACTCTTGCAGATTTTCCTGGCCTTCTCTTAGGACCAGATATGTCCCTGCGGTCAGGGGACAGCCCTGAGCCACAAAGGCTGAGTGATGACCAGGATCGGCCTCCTGCCTCTGAATCAGTTTCTTCTATCATTGATGTGACCAAATTATCTGGCAAGAAGCCACTTAAGGGAGGAAGGGCTTGTTCTGGATCATGGTTTGGGGCAAGAGTCTGTCATGGTGGGGGAAGCCTGGCGGTGGGAGTTCGAGGCTGTCCGTTCACATCTCAGTGAACAGGAAGCAGAGAGGGGGGACACTGGTTCTTACATAGCCATTCCTCTTTCTTCCTTCCTTCCTTCCTTCCTTCCTTCCTTCCTTCCTTCCTTCCTTCCTTCCTTCCTTCCTCTTTCTTTCTTTCCTTCCTTCCTTCCTTCCTTCCTTCCTTCCTTCCTTCCTTCCTTCCTTCCTTCCTTCCTTCCTTCCTTCCTTTCTTTCTTTCTTTCTTTCTTTCTTTCTTTCTTTCTTTCTTTCTGTCTTTCTTTCTTTCTTTTTTGAGACAGGGTCTCCCTTTAGTCCCAGCTGTCCTGGAACTCACTCTGTAGACCAGGCTGGCCTTGAATTCACAGAGATCGCTTGCCTCTGCCTCCCGAGTGCTGGGATTAAAGTCGTGCACCACCACACCTGGCCTAAGACGGTTCTTAGCCATCATGTAGAGGCTGGGAATTGAACCCAGGTCCTCTGCAAGAGCAATTGGAGTTGGTGCTCTTAACTGCTGAGCCATCTCTCCAGCCCTCCCTTTTCCCTTTTACATTCAGCCTGGGACCCTGCCCCCCAAGCCCTGGGATGGTGCTGCCCACACTCTGGGTGTATCTCTCCCTACCTCAGTTAATCTGCTCTTGAGTCTCCTTCTCAGAGACTCCCAGCAGTAAGTGTGCCTCACTAATGCCCTAGATGGTTCTTAACCCAATCAAATTAGCCACCACACTCTCCAATCAATGGGCCTCGGAGGCTGCCTTGCCTTTTATCAGAAAATTGCATCCCAGCACCACCCTGTACTTAGACTAGAGCATTTCCTTACAGTCAGAAACATGTGCCATCTTGTTAACTAACTATGGTGGTGGTGGTGGTGGGGGGGCGATGACAGTCCCAGGCCCGCCTACAGACCAGAGCTCCTTACTGCTGGTGCAATAGAGGATGAGAAGAATGAGGAACGGGATGGGAGGGGCGGGGAATCAACACCAGGAAAAGTGGGGACACGGAACCTGTGCATCTCTAGACCTCTTCTGGCCACGTACCTGGCAAGAGGAACTTAAGGAAGGAGAGGTTTACTTCAGGTCCTGGTTTGAGAGGGCATGATCCATGTTGGGGGAGCCAAGGCTGAGTTCACTGGGACGGGAACGTACGGCTGAGATGCCCCATGTCAGAGCGTGGACAGGAAGTAGGGCCAGGTTCTAAAACTTCAAGTCCACTTCCAGCAATTCACTTTTTCCAGTGAGATACTACTTCCTGAAAGTTCCTAAAGACCATCATCGCCAAGTGTTCAAAGCATGAGCCTGTGGGGGCTGTTTTCCTTTAAACACAACCTTCTTCGTCTGTGGAGTAAGCATGTTGTATTGTGTGGCCTCTAAGGACATTTTCAGCCCTTAAGGTACTACAGATAGAATCAAACACAATTTATTATTTACCAGGTTTAAAAAATGTTTTAATTTTGTGTGAGGTGGGTGGCAGAAGCACACGGGTTATGTACATGTCGAGGAGGTCAGAGGACAACTTTCCAGGGTCGGTTCTGTCCTACCATTCAGATCTTGGGCATTGAATTCAGGTTGTCAGGCTTGGCAGCAGGCACCTTCACCTCCTGAGACATCTCACCAGCCCCTCTTTATCAGTATTTAAATATCAGTGGTTAAAGGATAGCCTGGACAAATCTGCTACCCCCTGTTTTTAGTAACTGCAGTCAGAATGCTCACCCAGTCTCTAACCCTTTCTATGCTTTTAAAGCTCTGGATTCCTGTAAGTGCTTCTGTGTGGCATCCCATGTATTGGCTTAGGGAGACTTTTCATATTAATTCTATAAGTTTTTAAAATTTCTCAATTGACTTATGGGGGCATCGAACCTGGGGCCTCTGGCCTGCATATGGCCTAGGAAGGCTGTGGTTAAGGACCAACTCAAAAATCATAAAAATCATGGGATATTTTGCTTTTTTAATATAACTCAGTTCCACAGTTTTTGAGGTGACAAGGTTGTGTCACAATATCGAAAGGTTGGAAACTCAAAGGTATAGTGCTCTTTTCTTTTGGTGAGGGACAAGAAATAAATTCAAAAAGCATAAAATGCCTAGGATGAAAAATATTCCTTCTACCTGGGTTTTCCAGCCAGCCATTTATAGGCAATTAATATTATTCATGAGCAGTCTTTCTGGAAATAGATTACATACATGCACTACTTCTGTTGTGATTCTAAGACATTCTGACAAAAAGTAATTTCGGGGGGAAAGGAGTTTTCAGCTTACAGTTCCATCCGTGTGTTGAGAAATGAGTGCTCACTCGCTTGCTCGCTTGCTCGCTCGCTCCCAGCTTCCCATACAGGTCAGGATCGCCTGCCTAGGGAACGGTGTTGTCCACAGTGGGATGCTCCCAGCTTCCCATACAGGTCAGGATCGCCTGCCTAGGGAACGGTGTTGTCCACAGTGGGATGGTGTAGTCAATCCTCCAGGCCTGCTGGAGAATTTCATGGTCCTACCATGAACGAAAGGGGGTGAGAGGCGTAGAGTCAATACACAGACCCTGGGAATCCGGTGAATGCAGGCAGAGGGCGAAATGCCACAGACTCGTTTATTGGAGGCAGGGTTAGGGTTTATGTACTGTTTGCATTCCGCTCTCCTCTTAGTGCAGACGTTGTGTAGCCTTGTGATTGGCCCAGGTCTGCAACTCAGCTGCTTGTATGGTCTGGCCTGCCTAGGGCAGGTTAGGTTGATGAGGGACAAGCTCTGCACATGTGTAATTCCCAGCATACTGGCTACTACATCTCCACCCTTTGTATTTAATTTTGTGTGAGGAGCAGTCCAGTGGGAGCTCAGGTGCTATGCCCCAACCTTGTTGGCCCCACCTCTGGCATACCGACATTTGACTGTGTCTGGCTTAGGTTGCCCTGGTTTTATTTTATTTATTTATTTTTTTTTTATTTTTTTATTTATTTCTGTATGTGTATGAATGTACTGTCTGCATGCAAGTTTGTGCACCCGTGTCATGTAATGCCGCGGAGGTCAGAAGAGGGTGTCGGATTCCCCTGGAACTGGAGTTCTCCTAGAATTGGAGTTTCAGGCGGTTCTCGGCCGCCATGTGGGTGCTGGGGATCGAACCCGGGTCCTCTGTAAGAGCAGTCGGCGCTCTTAACCGCTAGGCCATCTCTCCAGCCCAGGTTGCCCTGGTTTTGCAGGGTCTTACCCGTCTTTGACTGGCCAGCCACTGAGGGAAGAGGCCAGGAGTGGTACTGCGGAGGGGAGAGACAAGCTCATTCCCGTGAATTGTGGATGGATGAGAGCCAGATGTGAATCACCTCATGGGGAGGGGTGCGTGCAGAGTCCCTATTGACCATTGCTGAGAGGACCTGGGCCGTTGTTTTGTTGACCTGGCATTGGCTGCGGGCAAAGCGAAACAGACACCGGAAGAGGAAAATGCAGAGAAGGGCCAGGAGGCAGAGGACGCCCCAGGTGACCAGTGTAGCAGGGTCAGAAATGGACTTCAGCTTAGACCACACCTGAGAAACAAAGCTAGTATTGAAGGCTATGACCTCGGGGCAGGTAGAGTTAAGGGAGATAATTTGAGAACCAAGGGTGAAGGTGTAATTCATGAATTGTTGGGACCAAGAGCCCCTAATGTAGTTAGCAAGCTCCTGACAGTCCCAAGAGATATTGGTGACCAGAAAAGGGGTCAGGGAAAAGGAGGAGAACCTAGGGTCGCAGGACATCTGAACCATAGGGTGTAGTGTTTGGATTTCCTCACCCAAAAGGTCAATCTGCTGTTGTAAATTGAGGATAGCGGTGTGGAAATGGGAGTTGATGAGGTTTTGAGTTTGGAGGGCTGAAGCCGATTGGTCCACAATGGAACTTAGGGTGGTGGCCGTCATAACACTCTGAGTAAGAGAGGTGGCAGCCACAGTAGCTGAGGCCAGAGTGATTAGAATGGTGCTGCTGATGAAGGCAGTAAGGCCAAAGTTTCTGCGCAATCGTGTGAGACGCATGAGTTCCACTCTGTGGAAGTGGGTGGCATTGGTTACAGGGACCCAAAGGGCAGAGGCTTTGGAGCAAAAGCACTAGGGTGCCTCTGGAAGAGGACCAGCAGTCTGATAAGAGGCGGGGGAGATGTCCAAGCAGTTAACTAAGCTGGAGTTTGTAGGTGAGGAGAAATTAGTCAAGAGGAAATAGAAGGGGGGCTTAACACAGACAGATGTAGGGGCGAAGGAGTAGGATTTAGTCTGAGTGACTTTGACAGAGCTCTTGAAGGAGGAGATGGAAGTGTAAGTAGTGCCATTAAGAAAGAGTAATGAGCGGATGTCAGAACAGGCAACAGGGCCACAAAGGGACCATTCGCCAAAGAGTGGGTTAAAGAGGTATTGGGTGGGGCCGTTTGTTATAGTTCAAAGCACTAAGAGTGGAGTTGCCCCAGGGGGTTTGAAACCATATCCATAAATTGGAAGTGTTGCCCGCAGGGTAAGGTCGGGAGTGGCCTAGGCCGTAAAGCCATTCCACCGGAAGGGCAACCTTTGAGGAGTAACAGGGAATGGGCTGGCATCAGGGAATGGGCTGGCATCGGGGAATAGGAAGCTTGGCTGAGCGTTCAGTGCCATTGGCAGAAGTGGAGCTAATGTGTGGGGTAAGGAGTTTAGAACGGCCTCTAACTCGGCCCTGGGAGCGACTGCCCTTGAATCCCCTGAGGTATGGGAGTGGAGGGAGACACAATGGGGGTGGCCCACAGGTGAGTGAGTAAAGCAGAGGGTATTGGAAAGATTGTAAGAGGTACCCATAACGTTAATAAAGAGGCCACAGCGGGTCGCCAGAGGTAACCCCGTGGATAGGTCAGAGGAGTAAAGGGCTGGGAAGGCAGGAGCGTCCTGGGAGACGGGTAAGAGTATAGGTGGCAACGGAACGAAAGCCCAAAGGTCATGAGCATAAGTAGGAGTAAGGAGAGGGGAGACACAAACCAATACCGTGACGAAGCTCCACAGTCTGGGTCCACACAAGGGTGGATGTTTCTCGAGGGGATCCATAGTGGCTTCTCCGAGGTTTCTGGGAAGATACAAGCCAAGCCTCGGCCTCGGGTTAACAGGAGGTCAGGTCCTCTCCACTGGGAAGATCAGGGGTCCTTCCACCGTACAAGGGGAAGTGGGGTGGAGCTGGGGGAGGGAGCCCTGGTGCTTATAAGCCGGGGAGTTGCCATGTTCATCAAAGGTAAGGAAGTTAAGGGTAAAGAGGGTTTCGGTAAGAAGGAGGTGGGGGTCCATGGGGACTGGAACGGCAGGAGCCTTGAGAGGTGTTCCTTAATGGAGCGATTGGTGCACTCAGTGAGGGCTTGGCCTTGAGGGTTATAGGGGATGCCGGTGGAGTGCCTGATGTTCCATGAGGCAAGGAAGGAGTTAAAGGCACTGGATGCGTAAGCTGGGCCATCGTCCGTTTTTAACTCCCAGGGGTTCCCCATGAGAAGCATGGCCATTTTCAGAGCTTTGATGCGTGGGAGGCGGTCTCGCCGGAGAGGGCACCCACATATACAAGCTTAGAGAACGTGTCCACAGTCATATGAACATATTGGAGTTTTCTAAAGGAGGGGACATGGGTGATGTCCATTTGCCACAGGGAGTTAGGGGCGAGGCCACGGGAATTCACCCCTTGATGTTGGAGGGGTCCCGATGGGGCGGGAGGAGCACGAGTGAGATCCATGTTTACATTTAGGGGGGACAGGTCAGGGTAGAGGCGGTGGAGCGGGGGGGGGGGGTTTGAAAACGCTGGCGGAGGGCCTGAGTCTGCTCTAGCAGGGGCCAATGAGCGGTCATGGTGAGGGAATCAACGCTCGCATTACCCTCGGCTATAACGCCCTTTAGGCCTGTGTGGGAGCCGACATGTTCAATGAACCAAGGGTGTGCGGTGTTCCAGAAGGTCCTTGATAGTAAGTAAGGCAACATCTAAGGGGGAGTTAGAAGCAGCCACACAGATGACAGGCAGAGATCAGAGGGTCTGAACAGCGTATTGGCTATCTGAGAAGGCATTCAAAGGGGCATTCTGGACAGGGGAGAACACTTGGGCTATAGCCAGGAGCTCACCTAATTGGATAGACCCAGGATTGGGCCGGAAGAAGACAAGAGGGACATCACGATAGTAAAGGATGAAGCCAAAGTTGGTCTTGTTAGCATTGGTGAGGGCAATGAGTGTGTTAGGAATGGGCCGGAGAGATGGCCTAGCGGTTAAGAGTGCCAACCGCTCTTGCAGAGGACCCGGGTTCGATCCCCAGCACCCACATGGCGGCTGAGAACCGTCTGAAACTCCAATTCCAGGAGAACTCCAGTTCCAGGGGAATCCGACACCCTCTTCTGACCTCCGCGGCATTTGCACGTCACAGGTGCACAAACTTGCATGCAGACAATACATTCATACACATACAGAAATAAAATTTAAAAAAAAAGGAATGGGCTGAGATTTAGAGAATGAATGGTTGTGAAAGTCGACACAGAGAGAGGGGAGGGTCTGCAAATGTTTGTCACATGGGTAGTGGTTGTCAAGTGTCCCAGGATAGCCCCACATCAATGTCTAAAACAAGGCACAATCCCTCCACAAGGAGTTAAGTTTGACGACAGGTAGGGGCAGAACAATCTTGTCTGTAAATGCGATTGCAGTAGGATCTGCCTTTAAATGCAAGGAGGAGGAGGACTTCAATGTAACGAGTGATTTTGTGGCTATCACTGCGTGAGAGGTGGAGCCAGAACTAGGGGCCATCCTGCCAGATGGCCCCAAAGACCCCAACCAAGGTCACTAGGACCAGGACAAGGAGTGGCCTGTCTGGTCGGAAACGGTCTGTGGACAGGGAGAAGAGGCTCCTGCTGACCTCATCAATGACAGCCTTAGCGGGGTGTGTGTGTATGTGTGTGTGTGTGTGTGTGTGTGTGTGTGAGCGAAATGATGTCAGAGGGGGAGTGATTCCCCTTCAGGAGAGAGAAGAGGGGGTCAAGCTTTGCAGGGGCTACTGGAAGAAAGGGCTTGAGCCAATTGATACTACCGCAGAGCTTTTGGAGGTCATTAAGGGAGTATTTATCTTTAACTTGTATATGGGGACCAAGGGGTTGGATTGTCTGGGAGATTTGGTAACCCAAGAACTGATGTGGCTGAGCAAGTTGAATTTTATCAGGGGAGATATGCAAATTGAGGGGTTCCAAAGATGAGACCAGTTTTCTAAGTAGGAGGTTAAGGGTATCAGGGGAGGGACGGGCTAGGAGGATGTCATCCATGTAGTGGATGTATTTGCAGGACAGAGGGAGGACACTGAAGGCCGAGGCTACAAAATTTTGGCAAACATTAGGGCTGTTTTTCATTCTCTGAGGCAGTACTTTCCATGGTATCTATTGGCCAGTTCGTGTACATTGGGCTCCCACACTGTAAATGAGAAGTAAGGGTGCTCCTGTACTTCCAAAGGAATGCTGAAAAAGCAGTCCTTGAGGTCGATGACTGCAATGTGCCATGACGGAGGGATACAACTGGGGTGGGGAAGTCCACCCTGAGGAGAGCCCATCTTTTTCATATGGAGGTTGATTTGTTGGAAGTCCTGTAACAGCCTATATTTTCCTGATTTTTTTCTTAATAACGAAAATGGGGGTATTATGAGGACTAAGGGATGGTTCGGTATATCCTAATGCAAGTTGTTCATCAATTAAGGACTTGAGGACAGTGAGTTTTGGTTCAAGTATAGGCCACTGCTCAACCCAGATGGGGTCATTAGTGTCCCATTCAAGACAGGGAGTTAGGGGAGCAGTGGCTCTTAGAATTGGGGGTGAAGGCTCTGCTTAGTAAAGGGGTTGTCCCTGCCTGAGAATCCACTCCTATCCTTGCCTATGACATCCTCCAATAGGGCGCTATCATCTGTAGTAAGGACGGCACCCATACTGAATAAGATGTCCCTTCCCCAGAGAGTGCGTGGGATGTTGGCAATGAGGGGCTTGATGGTCCCGGAATTACCATCATAATCTTTCCATGCCACCCCACTGATAGTTTGTTTAGTGGGTTGCTGCCCACCAACCCCTTTATTGGGGGGCCCGAGTGTAAACTCCTAAGTGGAGAAGGGGGCAGTGTCATTGAAGGTGATAATGGTGACATCCGCTCTGGTGTCCACGATCCCTTTAATGGGGAAGCCGTCCAATTTAATGGACATCTGGGGGGGGGTGGTCATAAAGGGTATAGTCTAGAGGACTTGAGGAGGGGTCCCTTTTATTTGTGGGGCTGAAGGGTGCCCAGAGAGGAGTTCAAAGGACCCAAGGGTGTGGATCTGCAGTCCTTAGCCCAGTGAAAACCTTTTTTACATTTGGGACAAGGAGTCTTAGGCCTAGTTGCAGGACCAGGGCAGGAGCAGTGTAAATGTTTGCCACAACCCCAACACGTGGGTGGGTCGGAAGAGCCCTGGTGGAGGGATAAGGCCTGAATAGAGGCAGTCAAGGCCTTGAAGGGGGCTGTTGCCGGGTTAAGGTCACGAGTGGCAATGATCCATTTATGGAGATCTTCATTGTGCACTGGGGTGATGGCATTATGGCATTGAGAGTTCACACCCTCCCAGGCAAGTTCCTTAACCAGAGTATCGTGTGCTGGCTGTGTGTGTGTGTGTGTGCGCACGCTGCGGTCTACCACCATAGTGACCCTGGGTGAGGAAGTCTGAGAAATGCTCCCCAGCATGTTGTACTAAGTTGCAAAAGTAGAAGTCAGGTTTTTGGGGAGTACAAGGTTTAAGACTTTGAAGGGCCATGTTTTTAACCTGATCAAAGTATTGTGGGATTCCAATGAGAGACTGACTCATGGGATCAGTGAAGCTGCCATGGCCAATAGGAAGTTGATATTGAATATTGGTACAGGCCTGGCCTTCAGCCATGTCGTTATAAGCAGCCCTCCATTGAAGGAAAGCAGGTGGATCAAGGCAGGCTTTAAGTAGAGTATACCAGTCATAATGTGTTTGGAGGCTAATAGCCCACTGGGTGAGGACCTGTTCAAAGTAAGGGGAGTCAGGGTCTGTCTTGAGATGCCTTCTGGATGAGGGAAAGGTCAGGCAGTGGGGTGGGGATCCAAGGTTGAATAGTGGCATTAGGCCCTACATTGACTGGGAAGGCATGCAGGGTGGGGTTGGTATGCAGAAAGGGGTTGTTAGAATGTGGAAGTGCGAGGGGGGAGCCCTCATGATCTCCCTCCAGGGATAGACAGATGGCAGCAGAGAACAATGAGCAGGGTGTTTGGGTGGGGATGAGGGGGCCATTGGGGTAGGCGGAAGGTCAGGGGGCTCAGTCTCCTCGTGGCCTTCAAAATCAGGGACACAAGGCAGGGCCAACTTCTCCTCAGTATTTCTGTGGCAGGCAGAGTTATTCTCATGAAGGATTTCCTCAGCCTAGGAGCCTTTAAGGCTAGCGATAATGGCTAGAAGAATGGGGACAAATGGAGCGGGGGGGGGGGGAGATGTCGGACGAAACCTCATGATTATGGGAAAGGTAAAGGATCCTCATCCAGATGGAGGGGTCTCAAATGTTTTCAGGAGTGATCCAAGGGGCAATGTATATGGCCTCCTCCCAAAATGAATCCAAGTCCTGAGATTTCACTTTAAGGCTACAGTCTGGAGGAGAGCCTTAAGGGCAACTGTCTGTGACTCCCGAACATGGGGAGGAGTATTCCCCATGAGGGCAGGAAATGGGAAGGGAGGTTAAGTGTTAGAAGGAAGAACCAACAAAGCAGTGGTGCAGGAATGTATGTCCCTAGCCAAGGGCAAACACACAGAAAACTAGAGAGAAGGAGAGGCAGGGTGGGGGTGGCGGGCAGGTACTCACCCTAACGCCAACCCAAAAAACAAAGAATACAAAAGGGGGCCTACTCACCAATCAAGGAAGGGGTGTCTCACCAGCACCTGGGCATCGGAAAACCACGTTGGGCGCCAGATGTAGTCAATCCCCCAGGCCCGGTGAGGAATTTTGTGGTCTGACCATGAACGAAAGGGGGTGAGAGGTGCAGAGTCAAGACACAGACCCTGGGAATTGGATGAACATAGGCAGAGGGCAAGCTGCCACATATTCATTTATTGGGGGGCAAGGTTAGGGTTTATGGACTGTTCAAATTCCACTCTCCTCTTAGTGCAGTCATTGTGTAGCCTTGTGACTGGCCCAGGTCTGCAACTCAGCTGCTTGTATGGTCTGGCCTGCCTAGGGCAGGTTAGGTTGATGAGGGACAAGCTCTAGGCGCACTGCATAATTCTCAGCATACTGGCTACTACAGGATGGGTCTCCCCACATCAGTTAACTAAGGACAGTCTCCCACAGATGTGCCTGCAGTCAACCACAGTGTACACTAACTCTCATCGAGACTCTCCCCAGGTGCTTCTAGGTCCTGTCTGACCACCATAGCACGTAATCAAAATGTGGGTAAGATATGAGCATTTTGGTTGCTTACAT
Organism: Rhizomys pruinosus; assembly: GCA_009823505.1. Taxonomy (NCBI): domain Eukaryota; kingdom Metazoa; phylum Chordata; class Mammalia; order Rodentia; family Spalacidae; genus Rhizomys; species Rhizomys pruinosus. The sequence goes on from VZQC01011847.1 coordinate 921,959, forward strand.
TTCAAATGATTCTTTTTTACTTCCTAGAGTTGAGGTAAGTTCTTTGCTGTGACCAACCACCTCCCCCAAGTCCAAAGCAACATAATTATGGACCAAAAGCCCCAAAGCTTTGAGCCAAAATAAACCTTTCTTCTTTATAAATTTATTACCTCAGGTGTTTTGCTACAGTAACAGAAAGCTGACTAGCACAGGTATACAAATCTACTATGAGTATATATATTAAAAAGTAGATTTTCATCCCCACCTTCCTAGTTGGGATGGTTAATATTAATTGCCACCTTAACAGTATCTAGAATCATCTTGGAGACAAATCTCTGGGCATGTCAATGGGGATGTCTCTAGGAAGTTCACTGAAGAACATTGAACACCTAGCCTAACTCCTAGATCTGCTCTCTCCAGAAGAAGAAAGGGAATTGAGTTCATTTCTCTCTACTTCTTGACTAGGGACAATATGTGACCAGCTGCCTCCATGACTTCCCCAGCACATGGACTGCACCTTTAAACTGTAAGCCAGAAGAAACCCTCCTTCTTTTATTATTATTATTATTATTATTATTATATTATATATGTACAAGATTATGTTACTAATCAAATCTAGACCCGTGTCCCCCACCATACTCCCCCACCCTACCAGAGCGTATGCATTCTGCCAAGCATGCTTTTCATCTCTCTCAGTCTTTCTCAAAATCCTCCATGTGGAAGTTGAATGTTTTGAGCAGAAGTTCACCATTTCAGTCAGTTCTTTGATGCAGTCCTTTCTGTTGTTGTTGTTGTTGTTTCCAATATGCATCACTCCCAACTACTTGGACAAAAGCTCAAGGGGCTGTGCACAAGAAATACTTACAACTAGGTAATTGGCACTAGCATCCACAGATGAGGGATACCATTTGTTGTTTGTTTTTCTGGGACTGTGTTGCTTCACTTAGCATTATATCTTCTAGCTCCAGCCATTTACCTGCAAAGCTCATGATGTCATCTTTCTTTACTACTGCGTAGAACTCCATTGTGTAGATGTACCACATTTTCTCTATCCACTCATCAGTTGAGGGGCATTTGGGTTAGTTCCAGCTCCTTGCTATTGTGAAGAGAGCTGAAATAAACATGGCTGTGCATGTATCTCTGTGGTAGGATGAGTCTTGTGGGTACATGCCCAGGAGTGGTATGGCTGGGTCGGGTGGCAAGTTCATTCCAAGTCTTCCAAGGATTCTCCCTTGGAAGGGAGAACTGCTTTCCATAGTGGCTGCATGAATTTGAATTCCCACCAGCAGTGGATGAGTGTTCCTCTTTCTCCACAACCTCTCCAGCACTTGGTATCATTTTTTTTCTTGATTCTAGCCAGTCTTATTGGAGTAAGATGATATCTTAAGGTGGTTTTGATTTGCATTTCCTTAATGATTAGTGATGTTGAACACTTCTTTTTAAAAATTTTTTAATTAATTAATTTTTTTCATGTGTATGAATGTACTGTCTGCATGCAGGTCTGTGCACACGTGTCGTGCAATGCTGTGGAGGTCAGAAGAGGGCGTCGGATTCCCCTGGGACTAGAGTCAAAGATGGTTCTCAGCCGCCGTGTGGGTGCTGGGGATCGACCCCGGGTCCTCTGCAAGAGCAGTCAGTGCTCTTAACTGCTAGGCCATCTCTCCAGCCCTTTGTTTTCTTTCTTCTTTGTTTTTTGAGTAGTTTATATATTCTGGAAATCAATGCTTTGTCAGATGTTTCTGCAGTGAAGGTTTCCTCCTACTCTGTGGGATTTCTCTTCACTTCCTTGATTGTTCCTTTTGATGTACAGAAGCTTTTGAGTTTGATGAGGTCCCATTTGTCAATTGTCGACCTTAATTCTTGTGCAGCTGCTGTCTGATTTAGGAAGTCTTTTCCTACGCCTATGTCTTGTAGTCTGCTGCCAACTTTTTCTTCTATCACCTTCAGAGTTTGGGGTTTCACGTTGAGGTCTTTAATCCATCTGGAGTTGACTTTTGTACAGGGTGAGAGGTAGGGGTTTAATTTCATTCTTCTACAAGTGGTGATCCAGTTTTGCCAACACCACTTGCTGAAGATGCTGTCTTTTCTCCATTGTGGTTTCTTGGCCCCCTTGTCAAATATGAGATGGCTGAAATTGTATGTGCTCAGATTTGGATCTTCGGTTTTGTTCCATTGGTCAACAGGTCTGTTTTTGTGCCAGTACCAGGCTGTTTTTATGACTATAGCCCTGTAGTATAGTTTAAAATCTGGTATAGAGATCCCTCCTGTGTAG
>VZQC01011847.1:924275-1068651 GCA_009823505.1 Rhizomys pruinosus
TTTCCTTTTTATTACGTTTCTCCTAGGTGGTTTTGATGATATGTTGCTCTCCTGTTTCTGCCCTTTGAATTGCTTTCAAGTATTTTATTGAAAGAGTTAGTTTCCGGACAGGTTATTCTATCAGCTTGTTTATGTCATGGGAAGATTTTTCTCTCTCTTCAACTTATAAATCGACATTTTTGCGGGGTAAAGTTATTCGGATTGGCATCCATAGTCCCTTTTAACACTGGAATGATTGTCCCATGTCTGTGTTTCAATGTGTATTGTGCCGGAAGTCAGTTGTAATTCTGATGGGTTTTCCCTTTGGATGTGACATTGTTTTTTCTTTTGTTGCCTCAGAATTTTGTCTTTGATTTTAGGCGTCTAGCTTTTAACTATGATATGGGCATGGGGAGTTTTCTTTTCTGATCTTGTCCTATTTGGATCCTATGTGCTTTTGGATTTTGTATCGGGTTTGTCTGATTTTAGTTTGGTGAAATTTTCATCTATTATTCTGTTGAAGGTTCTGATCATCATACTATTCTCTTGAAAGATTCTTCTCCTTCCTCTATTTCCTATGATGTTGGAGTTTGATCTTTTCATAGTGTCCCATATTTCCCTGGTTGTTCCACTTTTATGTATTTTTTTAAATTTTTTCATATTTCTTATTTGAGCTTTTTAGGTGCTCTTGTTATCTTTCCAATCCTGATATTCTTTGTCTCAGCTTCCTCCATGTCTACTTCTGAACGGCTTTTCTTTCCTTTTTCTTTTTTTCTTTCTTTTGATTTATGTTTCTATTCCTTTTTTATTTCTCCTGTTTGTTTTTTTTTTTAATTTGATTTATTTTTTGTTAGCCGATGAATGTACTGTTTGCCATGTAGGTCCTGGTGCACCGCGTAGGTCGTAGCAATGGTCCACGGAGGGTCAGAAGAGGGTCTCGGAAACCCGGAAACTGGAGTTCTCCTGGAATTTTGGAGTTAAGACGGTTCTAGCCGCCATGTGGGGTGCGGTGGGATGCGACAAACCGGGTCGTCACTGCAAGAGCAGCGGTGCTCCAAACTTGCTAGCCCATCTCTCCAGCCCATCCTGTGTTTTCTTTAGTATGTCCCATTTTCCTTTTTTGATTCGCTTTCAATCTCTTCTTTGGTGCTTCCTTCCTTCATTGTTTGGCTTATGCCTTTTTCCAGTGTTTTCCTACTTGCCTTTTGGGTTTATTTGTTTTCCCTTTATTCTTTCCAATTTTTTGGTCATTGTATGTATCCCCTAGGTCCTTATTGAGTTTTCATTCTCTCTCTTTAGTTCTCTGATTTCCTTCTTTATTTTCTTTAAATTTCTCTCATAGGTCTGCAATTATTCCTCTAAGACGTGTTTTCTTGGGTATCCTCCAGGGGGATCCATTGTAGATATCTCCTACAGTTTGGCTAGAGCCCTGGTGCAGATTTCCGGGGTGCCTTCCCATGTTGTCCCTTCGTCACTGTCCCTGTGCATGTGTGTTTCCCTTTTGTTATTCAAATCAACAAGTCCTTTTCACTATGTTAGGGGCTGGTTTTACTTGCCTCCGTCCAATGCTTTTTTTTCTTTCCTCCTCCTTTGATCATTAGGGAGTGTTGACTTGTCTAGGTTTTCAGGTCTTTCATTTGTTTATATATTGGGATAGTTGGAAGTCTAAGTCACTCTTTCTCTTCCGGTTCTGAAGAGTTCCGCCAAAAAAAGTCTACTTGGATACTCTCTCAACAATTCCGTTGGCGCGGCGTGGCGGCGGGGGGGGGGGGGGGGGGATAATGCCTGATTTAGTCCTTGGTACCTGTCTGGAGTGACTTCCGGGCTCCTGTGCCTTAGGAGCCGACCTGCACAAAGCCACAGAGGCACCGAACCCAACCTGCCCGTCACCAGCTGCAAAGGCGAAGGGCGGCTCTGCCCAGACAGCCACCCCCTACAAAAGAGTTCAGAGTTGAGACCCTTTTCCAGCAGCCCAGGAGACAATCTACCCTAAAATCTACCTGTCTGGAACGACTTCCAGGTTCCTGTGCCTCAGGAGCCGGCCCGCCCAAAGCCACAGAGCAGAATGGACATATTCACTATGTTAATTTTCCCATGGGAGGTTTTTCCATCTTCTGATGTCTTCTTCAATTTCTTTCTTTAAGGGTTTAAAATTTTTGTTGTGGAGATCTTTGGTGTCTTTGGTTAGGTTTGTTCCTAGGTATTTTATTGTTTTTGAGGCTATTGTGAGTGGGAAGGTCTCCTTGAATTCTTTCCTCAGTTATTTGTTGTTGGTGTAAAGAAAGGCTACTGATTTTTTTAGGTTAATTTTGTATCCTGCCACTTTGCTGAAGCTGTTAATCATTTCCAGGAGTTTTCTGGTAGAATTTTTAGCATCCCTTAAGTGAAACTCTCCTTCTATAAGTGGCTTCTGTTGGGTGTTTTTGTCACATCAAGAAGAAAAGTAATCAATGCCTCAGTACAGAAATCTTATTCTCTTAGTAAAATGTGCTTTAGCTGTTCCTTCATAACGCGTCTTTAAGATGGTTCCAGAGCAGTGGTTCATCGCTTCCTCATTTCTTTTTGCAATGTGTATTAGTTACTTTTCTGTTGCTGTGACAAAATACTTCACAAAGGGAACTTAAACTTGAGACTGCTGGTCACAATGAGTTGGGGGGGCAGGGAGAGAGAGAGACTGGTGTTCAGCTCACTTCCTCTTTTTGATTCAATCAGGGATGGTACCCATTCGTGGTGGGTCTTCACTAGATTAAGCCTCTCTGGAAATTTACACACACACACACACACACACACACACACACACACACAAAGAGGTGTCTCCCAGGTGATTCCAAATCTGGTCAATCTGAAAATGAAGAATGAAGATGAACCTTCACACATTATAGTCCATCAATGGATGAGCCATTCCCTTTTGCTGGATATTTATGCTAGTTCTAGTTTTTTTTTTTTTCTTCTAAATTTACAAACAATGTTGCAAGAAAAATTTCCTTACATATAATTTCTTAGGCAGGCAACACATCAGACATGGGGCTGCTGAGTCAATGTGTATGTTTGAATTTTCACCTCAACAACCAGAACTTCCATCCAGACTGTCCCAATGGAGGCTTCTTACAACAACAGGTCAGGAGATGCCCCATCCACCCCTCGGCTTCCCCAGAAAACGTGGTTCTTGGTTGATCTAGCTGTGAACAGAGGGGTGATTTTGGCTTTACTGGGCATTTCTCTTATTATCATTGGTAACTTTTTCTATGTTTTTAGATAATTTATACAGGTCTTTTATTTTTATTTTATATGTATGTATGTATTGCCTGCATGTATGTAAGTCCATCTGTGTCATGCAGTGCCCACAGAGGTCAGAAGAGGTTGTCAGATCCCCTGGAACTGGAGTTAGGACAGTTGTTAGCTTCTATGTGGGTGCTGGGATTTGAATCCAGGTCTTCTGCAAGGGCAGCCAGTGTGCTCACAGCTAAGCCATCTCTCCAGCCCCTTCTCCCCCTTTTTAATGCCATTCTGCAAGGAAAGGAAAAAAAGGGATCCTTGGAGGAACAGAGTCTGGGTCCAGGCCAGGGAAAAGGAGCCTAGAGTGCCTTGTAGTGTCAGAAGTAAGGACACAGGAAAAATAAAATAAAACCAGCTCATGATGGAACGCGTCACAAGGTCACAGGAGCTGACAGGAGATGTTCCCCATGGCCCCAAGTAGAGCAATCTGAGCATGAAGATAAATAATGTAGTGTTGGACTCAGCCGTAAGTATAAAGTACATATACATGAGTCCACGGGGGTGTAAGTAAATCATTGCACAGATGAGTAAATGGGGACGGAGAGAATAACCTTTCCAGAGAAGAATTCCAAAAGTCTGTGCAGGTATTCACCCATGTAGATGGGAGGACTTTTAAAAGTGATTATTTATTTATTTATTTATTTATTTATTTATTTATTTATTGGCCTTTTTAAAACAGGGTCTCCCTTTAGTCCCAGCTGGCTTGGAGCTCACTATGTAGATCAGACTGGCTTTGAACTCATAGAGATCCACCTGCCTCTGCCTCCCGGGATTAAAGGAGTGTGCCACCATGCCCGGATAATTTTTTAAATTATGTATGTGTGTGTGTGTGTGTGTGTGTGTGTGTGTGTGTGGTGTCTGTGTGTCTGTGTCTGTGTGGATATTCACATTAGTACACATGTCCAGAGAGGCCAGAAGAAGGCGCTAGATTCCCTGGAGCTGGAGTTACAGGCTGTTGTGAGCTGCCTGTGTGTTAGGAACTGAATTTGGGTCCTCTGCAAGAGCAGTATGCAGTCTTAGCCACTGAGCAACCTCTCTGGTCCTAAGAAAGGGCTGTCTCAGCCTCTGCATGATGGCCAGATGTAGTAGGGACAGCTCCTGAGGAGGGTGGGGGCAGAAACGGTCATCCACCTGGGTAAGCCATTTTAGCCATGTTCACTCATGAATATTCATTTTATATTTTGGGTTACTGGGTGGTGAGGAAAGTTAATGTCACCTATGATGTCACACCTCCTCATAGGATGTGACGAGCAGGGTTCCACCTCCCCCCCTCATTGCTTTCCTTCCCCGAAATGTTAACCTTAGTCCAATGATGAAAAAGCCAATGATGCAAACTGAGGGACATTCTAAAATAGCACACCCTGCTCTTCAAAACCTCCAGGGCCGGGGGGATCACAAAACATTCTGGGGGAGCAGGAGAGATGGCTCGGCAGTTACAAATACACACAGCTCTTACAGAGGACTCAAGTTTGGTTCCCAGCGCCAACATCAAGCAGCTCACAACTGCCTGTAAACTCCAGTTCCAGGGATCTGATGTCCTCTTCTGGCTTCTGTGGGTATTGTGTGTAAGATGTGCATATACTCACACACAGATACACATACATACACAATTAAATCTTTTGTCCTAAAGAGAAAGAAGTCTTCAGAACAGAGGAGACTAAAGAGACAGGTAGACACAGCATGGTGCCCTGGATCACAACATGTAGCAAATAAGGGATAAGTGGTGACAAATAGACCACAGCTATGTAAGATGTGACCATTAGCAATAACTACAAGTGTGTGCACGAACTCTATTACTGGAACTTTTCTGCAAACCTAAAATTACTCCTAGATAATTTTCATTTTCTTTCTTTCCTTTTTTTTTAAAACCTATGGAGACAAAGTCATTCTGTAGTCCTTCCTGGCCTGGAGCTCACTCCGTAGACCAGGCTGGCCTTGAACTCACAGAGATCCGCCTGCCTCTGCCTCCCAAGTGCTAGGATTAAGGTCGTGCGCCACCACTCCCAGCTCAATGCCCTCTTCTGACCTCCGTGGCATTGCACAACACAGGTGCACAAACCTACATGCAGACAGTACATTCATACACATAAAAATAAATAAATAAAATTTAAAAAATATTTTTAAAATTATTAATTTCTAAGACTGTATCAATTAGACTACAGGGAAGAAACCACACCCTACTTATTTGTACAGAAGAATTTGTTGTAAAGAATGGGTAACTGGATAGGCAGTTATTAACTAGGTAACTGAAATACAAAAAGAAAAATGATACTATCAGGAAATTAGCAATTTCAGGAAGCATCTCCCACCCTCAAGTGAAGAAACAAGAATCACTGAAGTTTAGTAACTTGTGAGCAGGGTTCCTGGGTATGTTGCTTAAAATGGGAATAAATTTCCTTGTTCTTTGGCCTCTTTAATTTTTTCCTTTTTTTGAGACAGGATCAGACTAGCCTGGACCTCACAATCTTCCTTCCCTCGGCCTCTTTTTTTTGTTGTTGTTAGTTTTTCAGTCTTTTTGAGACAGGATCTCCCTTTAGTCCCAGTTGGCCTGGAGCTCGTTCTGTAGACCAGGCTGGCCTTGAACTCATAGAGATCCTCCTGCCTCTGCCTCCCGAGTGCTGGGATTAAAGGTGTGCACCACCAAGTCCGGCTCCCTCAGCCTCTTGAGTGCTAAGATTACAGGTGTTCTCTACCACACCCAGCAAAGTTCTTTAATCTTGAGTCTTCTGTTACAGAAGCTCAGCCTTTAACAATACAGTGTCTGTCTTCCAATTTCTCAATTCTCTCTTCAACTGTGTCCAGCTCATGCTTCAGCCTATACACTGAATCTTAGCTTCTTTTTAGTTACATTTATTTATTTATTTATTTACTTACTTATTTATTTATTGCATGTGCATTTGTGTGTTTGTGTGTGTGTGTGTGTGTGTGTGTCTGGGTGTGTCTGGGTCAGAGGACAACTTGTGGGGATTGATTCTTTCCTTCCACCATGGGGCTCCAGAAATTAAACTAAGGTCATTACACTGAACCATCTCACAGGTCCCTACATTGATTCTCTAAAAAACAAAACAAAACAAAACAAAAAATCTTTTTTTAAAATTTTATTTGTATGAGCAGTTTGCCTGCATCTCTGAAGTGCACCTCTATGTGCAATGCCCACAGAGTCCCCTGGCACAGGAGTTATGGATGGTTTTTAACTGCCATGTGGGTGCTAGGAATTTAACCCAGGCTCATCTGCAAGAACAGCCAGTTCTCTTAACCCCTGAGCCAGCTCTCCAACTCCCCTTCCCCTGTACACTGATTCTTAAAACCTTTACTTTCATTTCTGGGAATTTTATTAGTTTCTTTGGTGTGTATGGGTATGTGTGTGGCATACACGTGTGTGTGTGTGTGTGTGTGTGTGTGTGTGTGTAGGTAAGTGCATTGCACATATGTGAGCAGATGTGCAGAGATCAGAAGCCAGCATTAGATGTCTTCCTGGATTGCTCTCCTTATTTCTTGAGCCGTGGTCTCTCCCTGCGCCTGGAGCTCACAGATTTAACTAGTTTGGCTGGTTGGTGAACTCCACGGACAGGTTTCATCTCTTGATCCTCAGCAGGTGGCAGTGTTTTGGGCGGTTGCAGAGCCTTTGAATGGGACTTAGTTGGCCACAGGGCTTTAGGGACAGGGCTCAAGGCTTCCAGCTGCTCTTCTGGGTCTCTCTGTTTCCTGACAAAGATGCCATATACTTACCCCCCACCCCCGCTGGGATCCGCCCCTGCCACCGGGACTCCCACCTCGCTGGATCCTGAGCAAGAAGAAAGCCTGGCTCCCTTGGGTCACTCCTGTGAGGTGTTCTGTGACAGCAGCAGGAACAGTAGCTAGCCTGGTCTCTTGGCAACTGCTGAGATTTTTCTAGTCAGTCTTTTCACAAGGGAGGAGCCTCTCAGGGGGTCCCAGACTGTTCCCGTGGAGACGTAAATAGACATCTAGCCACCCCAGACTAGGGACTAATGATATACCAAATTAGGATGTAATCAGCTCCAACTGAGTGAACCAATGAGTTTATTGGAGTTATTTACAGGAGTATGCTGAGGGGTTGCTTAGAGCAGGAGAAATGACTCACAGACAGCCGCATCACCAAATCCCACCCCAGGGGGACACCTGCTGTCCACTGCACAAGCTGTGTGGATGGGCTGGAGAGGACTTTTCCAGGCAATGAGTTCAACTCGTGGCAAGAGGCCGTCCTTGCTGCTGTCCTTCGAGAGGCTGCCCCCACCTCCAAAGGCAGTCACGCGGCATCTCCCGAGCTCTGTGTTCATACACGGCTGGTGCCTCTCCCACAGAACACTGCAGTAACAGCCACCCAGAAAGCCCAGGCTAACCTCCCAGGGCAAGACCCTGACGAGACCCACAGCCTTCAAGGATGCCATATATCTGCAAAGTCTCCTGTGTATAGGAGCGTGTGTGTGTGTGTGTGTGTGTGTGTGTGTGTGTGTTCCTGTATGTCCATGTGCCTGTTCACCTGTATGCATTTGGATGTGTAGGCCAGAGGACGACCTTGGGTCAGGTACCCTTCCTCGAAAACTGCCTATCTTGCTGCTGTTTCTTCTCCTTCTCCTTCATCTCCTTCTTCTCCTCCTCCTCCTCCTCCTCCTCCTCCTCCTCCTCCTCCTCCTCCTCCTTCTTCTTCTTCTTCTTCTTCTTCTTCTTCTTCTTCCTGGGGGGTCTTTTTTGAGACAGAGTCTCCCTGCATCCTCCCAGCTATCCTGGAACTCACTATGTAGACCAGGCTGGCCTTGATCTCACAGAGATCTGCCTGCCTCTGCCCCCTAGTTCTGGGATTAAAGACGTGCACCTCCACACCCAGCTTTTCTTTCTTTTTCCTTCTTTAAATGTTTTATTTATGTATTTGTGTGCGCATGGGTGGTACATGTGTGCTCATGTGTGTGAGCACAAGTGTGCTACAGTGTGAGTGTGGAGGCAGAGGACAACTTGGAACTGGTTCTTTCCTCCCACCGTGTGGATCCCAGGGATCAAACTCGGGTGGTCAGACTTGGCAGCAAGCACCTTTATCTGCTGAGCCCTTTTGCTGGTCTCATCCACCTTTCGTTCTTGAAGACATCGTCTCTCGCTAGCCCGTTCTTGAAGACATCGTCTCTCGCTAGCCCGGGGTTCACCATTTAGGCCAGGCTGCTGGCCAGCAAGCCTTGGAGATCTTCCTGTCTCGTCTCTGCCTCCCTGGTTCTGAGACTGCAAGCTCGGGCCGCCACGCCTCGCCTGTGGCTTCTGGGGCTCTCTCTCGGGTCCTGCTGCTTGCATGGGTAGCACTTTAAGGACTGAACTGACTCTCCAGTCCCTCTGCAAAGTCCCTTTTGCACCAAAGGCCACATGTACAAGCATTTCTCCCTAACCCAAGAGAGGGGCTAGTTCTTCAAAAGGGAAGAGGGAGAGATCTGGGTACATAATAGAACTGAGACCCTTTCAGAAAGTTCAGAAGTCCTTGGGATCAGGGCCAGCTGCACCTCAGCTCTGCCTTGACTGTTAGGGATCTCCGGCAAGTTCCTGTGCAAAATTTACCTAGGGTCCTAACCGAGGATGCGCCTGCCTCCCTGCCTGGTCTGATCAGCATCTCTGACATGGAGGCCCCATCAGAGCCCAGGTCCTGTCTCTCTTCTCCACTCCTCTCCTCTGCTCTATGCAGTACACACAAGGGTGTCAGGGGTCCAGATCCAGGAACACAGGCCTGCGGTGCCAGCCCTTTGAAGTACAAAACCAGCCAGAACTTATCTGGGTTAGGCCAGTCCAAAGAGTGAGTTCCCCAGGGAGAGGAGAGATAGGAACTGGGAGGGAGCCTGGGGCAGACACCAGAAGGCTGCTCAGTGCTGGTCTTTAAGTTTACTTAATTTACTTTCATTTTATGTATATGAGTATTTTGCCTCCATGTGTGTAAATGTATCCGTGAGTGCAATGCCCAGGGGAGGCCAGAAGAATGGGTTGGAGCCCTTAGAACAGAGTTAGGGACAGCTGTTAGATGCGATGTGGGTGCTGGGAATTGAACCTGGGTCTTCCGGTAGAATGTGCAGTGCTCTTACCCGCTGAGCCAGCTCTCCAGCTTCAGGCTCCTGGTCTTAATCTGAGAGAATAGACACAAGTAAAAACAGAGTACCAAACACCCACCCTGTGTGTTCCATCTCAACAGACAAAATTTTAAAAAGAGGGGGAATGGGAGACGGGAGCCCCACATGCTGTGCTTCCTCGAGCTGCGAGGAAACATTTTGAAAATTTGAACATTTTGCTCGCTCCTCACCGCCCCTCCCCGGACTGTCTGCTGTCATTCATCAGGCATCGGGCAGAAGCTGGGCCGGGACACCCCCTGTGATAACTGTCTCGGGTGTGTATGGGAAACAGGCTATAGGCAGGAAGGCTGGGGAGCGGGTCTGGGGAGATGGAAGGAGGCTAAGCAGACAGGGAAACTGATGAGTGGAAAGAGGAAGTTTCCTCGAATCCAGAGGAGATTCAGTCAAAAGGCTGGCGGGATGGACCCTGCCCTTCAGAGTCTGCTCGGGCAAGCATCTAAGAGGGACGAGTTAGAGGGCCACACCCAGTGCCAGGGGGAAGGGAAAGATGCCGCCCTGTCCTGCCTCAGATGCCAGAGCTGGAGGTGAAAAGAGTCTGCCAAGAGCCATGGGCACCACTGACTGACTTGACCTCAGACTGTTGGTGTGAAGAAAAGTTCCCAGAACAAAACCCATACAGCTTCAAACTGAACCTCTGCGAGGGCGATCAACTGACGAGAACCCCAATGACGGGGAGAGTCCGGAATGTCCAGGGTTGAAGGACAGTTTACCTTGGGCTATCTTTAGCCCCCTGTGACTAACAGATAGAACCTATTGGAATGTCTTAACATAATGAAACCTTAGCTTCCACCGACCAAAGGCTGAGTGTCATCAGATAGCATCGGAGACCTCTAGCTGAAATTTCTCTTGTTCGGTAACTACGTAATGTTGCTACCAACGTATTTGAAAAATGCCTTGATTTATAACTTTTTTTTTCCTCTGTTACTACAAAAACTCCATGAAACTGCTTCTACATTGGAACATGGAATCTGGGGGTGACCTAAACCTGTGCTCCTGCATGACAGTTACTCATATTTGGCTCCAAAATAAACTATTTATCTCCTTTGAGATGACAGTGGTGTTTTTGCATCGACAGTGGGTAAGTCCAGACTCCCCACACTTGAAAGAGTTGTGAGGAAGGATTCGGGTTTATTCATGGGCTTAGCCTGAAGAGGAGGGGGGAGGGGCTCTCTTGGAGAGCTCTGAACACAAAGGGCTCTGTGTGTGTGTGTGTGTGTGTGTGTGTGTGTACACGAGGTAATATAGAGGTCAGAGAACAACTTTTGGAGTCAATTCTCTCCTTCCACCAGAGATGGGTCTTGGGGATTGAACTCAGGTCTTCAGGCTTGATGGCAAGCACCTTCACCTGCTGAGCCACTCCACAAAGGGCTTTTATAGGTAGGGTGAGAAGGATGAGGAGCACGAGGCTGTGGCATCGTCTGGTGCGGTTCTCTTTCTCGTTTTCTAGAGCTCCACAATGGACTTCCACTCCTGGAGCTGACTTCCAGAATTTTCTTTAGACAGACTACTTTTCCTGGAGTTAAACCTGGCAGCAATTTTTGTGCTTTGTGTTAGGTGATGCACGGGATTAAGACGAAGGAGAGTGTTCCAAAGGTCCTCCATGTTCTGGGCTTTGTAAATGGAAAGAAAATGGAGCTGTTAACATTTTAAGCATTTAGTATGGCTACTTCAGTGCCAGGTGGAAAAGAAAGGGTGGAAAAGGAAGAGGGAGGGACTGCAGCCTAGGAAGGATGGAGGGAGTCACACTTAAGCCTTGTCACCATGCCATTAGCCCAGGCTCTCACACAGCCTCGAGACAGCATGGCCAAGCAATGGGGACACAGCTCAGCATCTTGATTCCAAGGACTGCAGAGCCCAGGGGTGATGAAGCCACTCAGTGCACATCTCAGAAGAGCACCTGCTGAGATCTCCAGGTTCCGTGTTCCAGAACAAAGAACTGGACCAGGAACATATGAATAATGATAGAAATAGAGACAGTTTATTAAGAAAGAGAGAGGCAGTCCTGAGCACGGAGGCCAGCCAGAGAGCTGGTGAAGGACGGAGGCTCAAAGGCCCTGGGCCAGGATGGTGCTGAATCTGTAGGTCGTTTACATAGCCCCAACTTCTCCAGTTCTTGTGGCTTTTTTTTTTTTTATTGTATTTATTTATTTATTTTTAACAAATCTAGACCCGTGTTCCCGCTCATTCCCCCACCCCATCAGAGCTCGTGCATTCTGCCAAACATGCTTTCCATCTCTTAGTCTTTCTCAATATTTTCCATGGGGACGTTGACTGTTTTGAGCAGAAGTTCACTGTTTCAGTCAGTTCTTTGATGCAGTATTTTCTGTTGTTGTTGTTGTTTCCAAAATGCATTATGTCCAACTGCTTTGTACAGAAGCTCAGGGGGCCCTACACAAGAAATACTTACAACTGGGTAATTGGCACTAGCATCCACAGATGAGGGATACCATTCGTCGTTTGTTTTTCTGGGACTGTGTTACTTCACTCAGCATGATGTCCTCTAGCTCCAGCCATTTTCCTGCAAAGCTCGTGATGTCGTCTTTCTTTACTGCTGCATAGAACTCCATTGTGTAGATGTACCACATTTTCTCTATCCACTCGTCAGTTGAGGGGCATTTAGGTTGGTTCCAGCTCCTTGCTATTGTGAAGAGAGCTGCAATAAACATGGCCGTGCATGTATCTCTGTGGTGGCGTAAGTCTTGAGGGTACATGCCCAGGAGTGGTATGGCTGGGTCGGGTGGCAAGTTCATTCCAAGTCTTCCAAGGGTTCTCCACACTGCTTTCCATAGTGGCTGTACGAGTTTACATTCCCACCAGCAGTGGATGAGTGTTCCCCTTTCCCCACAACCTCTCCAGCACTTGGTATCATTTGTTTTCTTGATCCTAGCCAGTCTTATTGGAGTAAGATGATATCTTAAAGTGGTTTTCATTTGCATTTCCTTAATGATTAGTGATGTTGAGCAGTTCTTGAGGTGTTTCTCAGACATCTCTAATTCCTCGCTTGTGAAGTCTCTGTTCAGTTCTTTGCTCCATCTATTGAGCGGGTCATTTGTTTTCTTTTTTCTTTGTTTTTTGAGTAGTTTATATATTCTGGAAATCAATGCTTTGTCAGATGTATCTGCAGTGAAGGTTTCCTCCCACTCTGTGGGATTTCTCTTCACTTCCTTGATTGTTTCTTTTGATGTACAGAAGCTTTTGAGTTGGAAATGAGGTCCCATTTGTCAATTGGCGAACTAATTCTTGTGGCCGGCGGTCTGATTTAGAATCTTTTCCTACAACTAATGTCCCTTGTAGTCTGCTGCCAACTTTTTCTTTCTATCACACTTCAGAGGGTTTGGGGTTCACGTTGAGGTCTTTAAATCCATCTGGAGTTTGACTTTTGTACAGGGTGAGAGGTAGGGTTTTAATTCAATTCTTCTACAAGGGGAATCCAGTTTTGCCAACACCATTTGCTGAGATGCTGTCTTTTCTCCATGTGGTTCCCTTGGTCCCCTTGTCCAAATAGGAGATGGCTGAAATTGTAATGTGCTCAGATTTGGATCGCGGTGTTGTTCCATTGTTCCACAGGTCTGTTTTTTTGTGCCATTACCAGGCTTTTTTATTACGATAAGGCCCTGTAGTATAGTTTTTAAAAAAATCTGGTAGAGAGATCCCTCCTGTGTAGCTCTTTCACTCAGGATTGATTTGGCTTTTCAGGTCCTTTTTTTGGTTTCTCTTCTTCTCCAAATGAATTTAAGAACTTTTGTTTCAAGCCTGTGAAGAAAACTCTTGGGGATTTTGATTGGATTGCATAAATCCTACAAGAGTTTTGGTAAAAGGGAACATTTTATACAAGGTTAATTTCCCAATCCATGGAGGCATGGGAGGTTTTTCCATCTTCTGAGGGTCTTACTTCAATTTGCTTTCTTTAAGGGTTTTAAAATTTTTGTTGAGAGGCTTTGGTGTCTTGGTTAGGTTTTGTATCCTAGGTATCTAATTGTTTTTGAGGTATTGTGAGTGTGAAGGTATCCTTGTATTCCTTCCTCAGCAGTTGCGCTTGTTCTTGTGTAAAGAAAGGCCATGGATTTTCTAAGGTGAATTTTGTATCCTGCCACGTTGCTGAGCTTGTTAATCGTGTCTAGGAGTTTTCATGGTGGAGTTTTTTGCATCCTTAAGTAATAATAATATCAATCAGCAAAATAGGGATTATTTGACTGCCTCTTTTCCAATTAATACTACTTTAATATCCGTTTTCTTGCCTTATTCTCTAGCAAGTGTTTCAAGCACTAATTGAAGAGGAGTGGTGATAGGGGGCAGCCCCTTGCCGAGTTCCTACCTTTAAAGGGAAGGGTTCTGTCATTTTCCCCATGAAGGATGATATTGGCTGTGGTTTTTCCTGTATATGGCTTTTGATTACATTGAGGAATTATCTTTCCAATCCAATTCCTTCTAGGACTTAAGATGAAGGGATGCTGGATTGTTGTCAAAGGCTTTTTAAAATTTTCAGCATCAATTGCGATGATGGTGTGGGTTTTTTGTCTTTGATGCCGTTTATGTGTTTGATATGTTTATGGATTTTCATATGTTGAACCATCTGCATCTCTGGTATGATCCAACTTGGTCATGATGGATGATCGTCCCGTGATGTTGGGTCTGTATGCATTTGCCAGTATTCTGTTTAAAACTTTGGCATCTGTGTTCAATAAAGAGATGGGTCTATAATTCCCCTTTTTTGTAGTTCCTGTCGTTGCCTGTTTTGTGTAATAGAGTGATGTTGGCTCAGAGAAGGAAGTTGGGAGAGTGCCCTCTGATTGTATACTTCTAAACGTTTCAGAAATAATGGTTGTAGGTCTTTTTTTGAAATGTTTTATAAAATTCTGCTGTGGAAAACCGTCGGGGCCTGGGGCTTGTTTTAGTTGGGAGGCTTCTTAACTAAATCCTCTATTTCTTCATATGTTATGGGTAGGTTTAAGCAGCTGGTCTCCTCTTGGCCAAGCGTTGGTGATTCCCAAATTTTCAAATATTCACCCATTTATCTTAGGTTTTTCAAAATGGGTGTAGAATATAGGTTCCTTGAATATTCCCATATAATTTTCTTGATCCTTTCCTTGTCCCGGTTGTATTGTTTCCCTTTTCATCACAGATGTATTGATTTGGCGTTGTTCCTTCTTTCTTTTTGTAACTGGGCTAGAGGGTATGTCTATCTTGTTTTATTCTTTCAAAGAACCACTTTTTGCATTCAGTGATTTTTTTGTTTTCTTGTTTCTATTTCATTGATTTCTGCTCTGATTTTTTGTTATTCTTATTTCTTCCCGTCGGTTTGCGTTTAGGGTTCATGTGTGGTTGCCTCTCAAGTGCTTTTAGCTGTAGTGTGAGAATCATTCACTTGTGCCTTTCTGTTTTTTTTTTTTTTTTTTTTTTTTTTTATAAACTTCCCTCTTAGACTGATTTTAAAGTATCCCCATAAGTGTGGTTGTTTGTATTGTCATTGTCAATCAGTGCCGGAAGGTTTTTATTTCTTTCTTATCTCTTCCTTGAGCCCATTCATTATTCAAGAGTGTGGTTGTATAGTCTCCTGTGTTCTTGTAGGCAGGAGGGCTTGTCCTGGTGTTGGGGTTGAGCTTCATTGCACTGTGGTCTGACAGGATGCAATGAAATTATTTCAATCTTTTTGTATGTGTAAGAGTTTCTCTGTGGTCCCAGGATTGTGGTCAATTTGGAGAATGTTCCGGGGTGCTGAGTAGAAAGTGTATTCTCTGGTAATAATGATGAAGGTTCGGGAGAGTCTATGAGGTCCATGATGGTGTATCAATCGTTCAGGGATTTTAGATGATCTCTCTGTTTATTTTTTGTCCTTTGAACCTATCAAAGGACTCAGTGGGGTATTGAAATCTCCCACTATGAGTGTGGTGGGGGTGATCCCCCCTGTTGACTTGTGGTCTGGGATAATTGGTCTTTGTTTTTTTTTTTTTTTTTTTGTAATTCTTTTTTGTTTTTTTTTTTTAATTTTTTTTTTTTTTATTAATTTTATTTATTTCTGAATGTGGATGAATGTACTGTCAGCATGAAAGTCTGTGCACCCCTGCCCGGCAAACCTCCGCGGTGTCAGAAGAGGGTATCGGACCCCCCTGGGAACTGGAGTTTCTCCTGGACTGGGTTCTCCTGGAAGGGGAGTTTCAGACGGTTTCCTTGCCGCCATGTGGGTGCTGGAGATTTCGAACCTGGGTCCTTTGCAAGAGGCGGTCGGCGCTCTTAACCGGCTAGCTAAATCCTCCAGCACGAGAATTGTCTTTATAAAGTTTGGTGGCACCAGAATTTGGGGCAAGAGAGTCATAATTGTGAACTATTCTTGGTGAATTGTTCCTTTGATGAAAATGTAATGGCCTTTCGTTTATCCTTCTGATTGTCTTTTACTTTGTTTTAAAAAAAAAAAAACATTTAAAATAGCAACACCTGCTTCTTTTTGGTACCCATTTTGCTTGGAATATTTTGTTCCATCCTTCACTTTAAGTGGTGCCTGTCCTTGAAAGTAAAATGTGTTTTCTTGAAGACAGCATATCGATGGATTCTTTTTTCCCCCTAATCCATTCTCCCCATATATGTCTTTTGATTGGGGAATTTATTCCATTAATATTTAAGGTTTATGACTGATAGGTTTGTTTGTGTTGCTTCCTTTTTGCCTTATTATCCATCTGCGGTTTTGATTTAGGTATCTACTTCTTTTATCTACAATAAAAGCATAACTACTTTTATTGATTTCTCTTTCTAGGTGCCTTGGGTTGGTGGCTCCTTTCTTCTGTGCTTTTGGATTGCTTCAAGTGTTCTCTGAAGGGTGGGTTTCCGGACATGTATTCTTCAAGTTGTTTATGTCATGGAAAGATTTTCCTCTCTCCTTCCACTATGAAATTGACATTTTTGCTGGGTATAGTAAACCTGGGCTGGCATCCATTGTCCATCAACACTGGGAATGCTGTGCTCCACGTTCTTCTTGCCTTCATCGTTGGCTGTGAGAAGTCCGTTGTTATTCTGATAGGTTTACCCTTAATAGGTCACTTGTTGTTTTTTCTCTTGTCGTTTAAGAATGTTGTCTTTGTTTTGGGTGTCCCAGCATTTTAACTATGATGTGGGCCGTGAGAATTTCTTTTCTGAGCTTGTCTGTTTGGAGTCGATGTGCTTCTTGTATTGGTAGTGGTTTGTCCTTTTTAGTTTGGGAAGTTTCAGCTATTATTCTGTTGAAGATATGATCAATACCATTTCTTGGGAATTCTTCTCCTTCCTCTATTCTATGATGTGGAGGTTTGATCTTTCATAGTGTCGCACCACTCCTGGTTGTTCCATTTTTTGGTGTATTTTTTAATTTTTCATAATCTTTCCTTAGCTTTCCTTGAGGTTTTTAGTTGTTCTGTTCGGTGTTGTCCTCCGGTCGGATATTCGTTGTTCGGGCTTCCTCCATTCTGCTCTGAGGCTTTTTTCATTCCTTTCCTCTTGAAGGATGAGTGTTTGATTTCCCTTTTTCAGTTACTCTGCTGTTTCTTGTAGTGTTTCTATTTCTTTTTGGAGCTTCTTTCTCGATCCGCTTTTTTTGTGCTCGTTTTTTTGGTTGGTTCTTTTTCTTTTTCGCATGGGATCTTTTCAGTGTTTCTACTGTCCTTCCGGAGCTTGTCATTCGCTCTCTCCTCGGTCCTCATTATCTTTTCGTAGTTCTTTAATTTGTTCTTTATGATCTTGTAGTTCTTTACGTATGTTCCCAATTGTGTGCGGATGTCTGTGTCCTGGGGCATCCCCGGGGGGATCCCACTCCAGGAGTCATCCATAGGGTTTGTAAAGCTTGGCGTGGGATTATCCCGCACCTTTCCAGTGTAGTCTCTTCTTCGTGATCCTGGCATATGGGCTTTCTCCTTGCCTGTATTCCAATGTGAAGTCCTAAAATGCCTCTTCACTGTGTTGAAGCGTTGCTTTCCTTGCCTCCTCAGATGCTTCCTTCATAATCGCAGTGCGGGGGGGGGGGGGGGGGGTGGGAGGGGGGGGGTGGGGGGGGGGGGGAAGGCTTTTCAGCCCGCGCCCCGGCACCTGTCTTCCCCTCTTCCTGCTTCTGGGCTCAAGAGATCTCAATGCTCAAGAGTCACACAAGCGTGCCTTTATACCGGCTGGGAGGATACCCCCGCCCCCTGCAGCCACTAGATCTAATCAAGCCAAAGACCACACCTTTAATTCCCATCTGGGGGGAAACCTCCAACCTCACAGCCACAAAGGTCAATCAAACCAAAAGCAGCAGGACCAAACGATCAGCAATCAGGCTCGCCAAGGGCACCCAGTTCCTACCTGTCTTTCCCTCTGCCTGCGCTGGGCTTCAGGAGATCTCAAATCCGCCTGTGCTTTTGTCTTGACTTGCAATGCGTTTTGGTTTCCATGCCATGCCACATTGGAGGGGCTCTCCTCTCTTCCCTTGTTATTTTTTTTTTTATCCGTATGTCAATCTCGATGCCTCTGGAACCAGCCCCCAGCCTCCTGGCCTCCCAACTCTCCCTCCCCCCCTCCACAGGCCCTCCCAGCCATCAGATCCACTGGAACTGCAGTTATAGACGGTTGCTAGCCACCATGTGGGTGTTGGGAACCAAACCCAGATCTTTGACAAGAGCAGCCGGTGCAGCCAGTGCAGCCAGTGCTCTTAACCACTTACACCATCTCTCTGGCCTCGAGGTTTGGGTTTATTTTAGGTATGTGTAGAAAAGGGCCCCCCGATACCAGCTGCCTGGACCTCACTCTGTAGCCAGGCTGGCCTGAAACCTCAAAACAGAGATCTGCCTGACGTTGGCCCTCCCCCAGTGCTATAATTAAAGGGTACATAACCCACCCAGCTTAAAGATGGTTTTTTTTTTTTTTTAGCTGCCATGTGGGTCTGGAATCAAACCCGGGTCCTCTGCAAGAGCATACAGCACATCTTTTTTTTTTTTAAATCTTTTTTTTTAATTTTAATTTTATTTTTCTTTTTCTTTGTGTATGAGTGTACTGTCTGCATGTAGGTCTGTGCACCCGTGTCGTGCAATGCCGCGGAGGTCAGAAGAGGGCGTCGGATTCCCCTGGAACTGGAGTTCTCCTGGAATTGGAGCTTCAGACGGTTCTCAGCCGCCATGTGGGTGCTGGGGATTGAACCCGGGTCCTCTGTAAGAGCGGTCGGCGCTCTTAACCGCTAGGCCATCTCTCCAGCCCCAGCAGACAGCACTCTTAACCACTGAGCCATCTCTCTAGCTCTGAGGTTTGGGTTCAAATACAGGTCAAGAGATATGTATAACCCAGCAGTCCCGGTCAAGGCCTGGGCCTGTCCATCACTGGCCCATCATTGACTAGAACATGGCCTGAGCTCCTGGCTTCTTCTGTCTTGTAGTTCATCAGCATAGTGTGAAATCTCTACCTAGAAGACAGGCTCCCTCTCTAGCCGACACCAGAGCTCCTGTCTATTCCCTAGCTTCTCATTGCTGGGGAAATTCCAATTCCTTTGGGTTCATTGTCTTAATAGTGTGTGTGTGTGTGTGTGTGTGTGTGTGTGTGTGTGTGTGTGTGTGTTGTGTGTGTGCAGAGAGTACCTTGTCTCTTGCCTGGTTGCTAGTCTGGTTCTTTGGGGAGAGGACGGGAAACGGCCTCAGCTTCTCGACCTCCGTAGGCCCAGCTCTGCCTGTCTCATCGTTTGGCTTTTCTCATTCTAGATCTGTGACAGCAGCAAACCAGAACAAGACAAAACAAAGCAACAACCAAATTTTTAAAAAGCAACTTAAGACTGGTCAGGAGTATAAGAATCTCTGGCCTGGGTGAAGATCCCCTGGTCACAGGACCCCTAGAAAGGCAGATTCGCCTTAAGTTATGCTAAAGAGACGGGTGGAATACCAATGCGTTTATGAGATGAGGAGCTTCTCCTGTGCTGAATGCCCGCCCTCCGCTCTTAGTACAGTGCACGTGGAACCCTCAGTCAGAGACATGGCTGTCTGTTAAATCCGTTTCCTTTTCTGAATCCTTCAGGCAACTGTCACCTCTCCTTTTTTCCCTTCTTACCTCTTTTGTAGGTGCTTTTTCTGTTTTTTTGAGACAAAGGCTCCCTGTAGCCCCAGCTGGGCGGAAACTCACTACATAGACCAGGCTGGCCTTGAGATCCACCTGCCTCTGGAGGGCTGAGATGAAAGGTGTGCGTCACCACAGCCAGCTTCATATCTCCGTCTAGCCATGCATTCTTTAATGCTTTGGGCTGCACCAACATTTGGGGTTTCTTTACCTTTTTCTCTAACACTCCCTTCCCCTCCCTTGCCATGTGGGTGCTCGTCGTCTCTGGGTCCCTAGCCACCCCCATACTGGCTGCAAACTGGCATGGCTCCGTGGGTTTCTCCCTCTCCAACTCCAATCAAGGCAGATGCTAAGATTTACAGCTCACCCACCCTGAGGATTTTGCTTTAAATTCCAATCGAATTGTCCTAAAGCTTCAGTTCGAATCCATTTTATGAATGAGACTAGGAACCCTAGAAAGGGACTCCATTTCTGCCCATATCGCATCCTTTATATATAATAAAGCTGTGCCTGGGCATGGTGGCGCATGCCTTTAGTCCCAGCACTTGGGAGGCAGAGGCAGGCGGATCTCAGTGAGTTCAAGTCCAGCCTGGTCTACAGAGTGAGTTCCAGGACAGCTGGGACTAAAGAAAGACCCTGTCTCAAAACAAAACAAAACAACATCAAAAAAACAAACGTGTGATCAGAAACAGGAATCACACCACGGAAGCTGTCAAAATCAAAATCAAAATGGAGTTGCTTACATTGGCGCAGAAGCAGGGGGCCAGGAAGCCAGGGTGCTCGCACATGCTGGTCTGACAAGACTGCAGACCACAGCCTTGCTGAAAGCCACTGCAACTTTGCACCAAAAATGCTTCCAGAAGGATGTCACCGAGGCCCTGCTTGGCCAGCCTTGGACTGACGCAAGGCTTGTTAAGGATCTTCATGGCAAGGAAGGCTGTTTTAAAACAACTCATGTAACTTTCCTTCTTTTGCCTTTTAAAAGTACCCAGGGGGCTGGAGAGATGGCCTAGCGGTTAGACCCGGGTTCAATCCCCAGCACCCACATGGCAGCCGAGAACCATCTGAAACTCCAATTCCAGGAGAACTCCAGTTCCAGGGGAATCTGACGCCCTCTTCTGACCTCCGCGGCATTGCACGACACGGGTGCACAAACCTGCATGCAGACAGTTCATTGATACACATACAGAAATAAATAAAAAAATTAAAAAGAAAAAAAAAATAAAAGTACCCAGCTTTTTCTGTGCGTGCTGGGGATTGACTTCAGGTCATCATGCGTGCACAAGAAGCACTTCACCAGGCGAGGCCTCTCTCCAGTCCCAGGCTCACTGATTCAGTGCATGGCTAGAATCCCAGTGCTGGACAGGCAGAGGGGCTCAGCCAGCAGCTCAAAGACATGAACCTGGGCTGGAGAGATGGCCTAGCGGTTAAGAGCGCCAACCGCTCTTACAGAGGACCCAGGTTCGATCCCCAGCACCCACATGGCGGCCGAGAACCATCTGAAACTCCAATTCCAGAACTCCAGTTCCAGGGGAATCCAACGCCCTCTTCTGACCTCCGTGGCATTGCACGATACGGGTGCACACACTTGCATGCAGACAGTACATTCATACACATATGGAAATAAATAATAATAAAAAATTAAAAAAAAAAAGCCATGAACCTGTGCAGGGAGGACATTTCACAAAGCCTAACAGGAACCAGGTCACTGGTCTGACACTCCAGGTGGCTGTTCAGGACTCAGTGCCACGCAGCAGGTGGGGCTGAAGTACAGTATTAAGAAGCCTCACCCGGGGCTGGAGAGATGGCCTAGTGGTTAAGAGCGCCAACCACTCTTATAGAGGACCCGGGTTCGATCCCCAGCACCCACATGGCGGCCGAGAGCCGTCTGAAACTCCAATTCCAGGAGAACTCCAGTTCCAGGGAAATCCGACACCCTCTTCTGACTTCCGCGGCATTGCACGACACGGGTGCACAGACTTGCATGCAGACAGTACATTCATACACATACAGAAATAAATAAAATTAATAAAAAAAATTTTTTTTAAAAGAAGCCTCACCCACCTGGTGGGGCAAAAAAGTGCTTAAGAAAGAAATCCGATGGCCGGCGAAATGGCTCAGTGGTCACTTGCCACCAAGACTGGTGACCTGAGTTCGATTCCTTGTGACCCACATGGAGGAAGGAGAACTCAGACTCCTGAAAGTTGTTCTCTGACCTCCATATGCACGATGTGGCACCCATGCATGTATATTCATACCCAATAAAAAATAATATTTTAAGAGATCTCAGATCTGTTTCCAAAACAATTTTAACTCTGAGGAAATTAATTAACCACAATGGTGATTAAAGAAATGAAGAACAGTAACAGGCATGTTTTTGTGCTAAGTTCTGAAATATAGGTCTCTCGATTTTTAAAATTTTTCAGAGTCTTGGGGCTAGGTATATTTAAGTGTTAACAGTATACTTGCAATTCTGATTTAAATAAGCTCTCGAGTCACTGATTTTGGTCTGTGATTGCAAGTTACAATCTCCCTAAGTTGGTAAACAGCTCTTGAATATTTAAAAATCACCATAATTGTACATTTAATATATCTGATTTATCAGAATCAGGTAAGGACCAGGGAAGATTCGTTAGTCGGATAATTGAAAAGCTTAGAAAACAGAATATAATAAAATTTGATTGCAGCTTAAAAATGTTTAAAGGAGTTTAATTAACTAAGTAAGTAAATGATACAAACATTAATCAAAAATCCCCCTTAAACAAGATGTTTAAAATTGGCTGCATCTATTCATAGAATAAGATTTGTAAGTTGCATCTGAAAGTTTAACTGATGGGAAGGGTGAAGAGCCGCAGTTAAAAGGGTAAAGTTTCTGTTACCCAAGGAGAGTAAGTTCTAGAAACTTAGACCTTGAGTTAAAAATGCTGTAGAGTGCAGGGACTTGGTTGTGGCTCAGCGGTAGGGGGCTAGTGTAGCATGTAAGGCCGGACACGAAAAAAAACAAAGAAAACAAATGTTTTTTTGGTAAGAGAGAAGATCTTAGGTTGGTAAGAGGGAGATTGTATGTGAAGTGTTCTTAACGCAATAAAAAAGTAGGAAGAAAAAACTCAAGAAGAACCAAGCAAGTCCTTAAAAGCAACTTTAAAAACCAAACACTCTGGAAAGCTCTTCCTCTACTTGAAAGCCATCCTGGAGTCTCAAGTGTCCCCAGAGCACCCTTAAAGACGGACCAGAAGGAGGCTGTTTGGAGGCTGAATCCTGCATCCGCTCATAGTTCAGTTTCTGGTCCTATCGGAGGCGCAGATCCTGTCCTGGGCTTCCGAGGAATCGCCGTACGCCAGGCTCTTGGCGGGCAGGGAGACTGGTCAGGAGCCGGTGTCTGAAAGGGAAGCGTCCTTTGCCCCTTGTCCCAGGTGTGGGGGTGTCACATGGAACTGGTGGGTGACTACTTTGGTGGCAGAGGCGGTGGCTAGCGTGGCCTTTGTGAGCTGCAAGGGCCTGGCCGTCCTGGCATCCGCCCTCTTCTGTCACCACCCACCCTTTGCCAGCTCCCTTGCTGTGGGGGAGTAGATTTGAACAGGCAAACCACCAAGGTGACCATTGCCACCTGTCACTCTTGGCTGGCTTGATAGTGATGAATCCTGGGCCATTGTGTCTCCACTTCTGCCCCCCACCCCCGCCCCCAGCCTGTGCTTAGCAGCATTAGTGTCTTTCCCTTTTGTGATAAAATCTCAAAACGAGGGTTTATTTTGACTTAGGGTGAGAGGATGTGGTCCATCATGTGGGGAAGGCGTGCGGGCTGGAGCTTGCTCATGTGTAGGTGAGTCAGGCAGTGGAGAGCTGGCAGGGAGCAGAGCCACACTGTAACCCTCAAGGCCAGGCCCAGTGATCCTCTTCCTCCAGCCAGACCCTCCTCCCAACCTCCCCAAACAGCACCAACCAAGAATCAAATAGTTGAACCTGTGGGGGACGTTTCATCTTCAAAGCGTCATATCTCGTCACACGTCTCCTACGAGGGAGTGGGATTTGATCTGTTCTGTCATAAATATCAGGACTGAGCACTTAGAAACTTACCTTTTGGGGCTGGAGAGATGGCCTAGCGGTTAAGAGTGCTGACTGCTCTTACAGAGGACCCAGGTTCGATCCCCAGCACCCACATGGCGGCCGAGAACCGTCTGAAACTCCAATTTCAGGAAAACTCCAGTTCCAGGGGAATTCGACGCCATCTTCTGACCTCTGCGGCATTGCACGACATGGGTGCACAAACTTGCATGCAGACAGTACATTCATACACATTAAAAAAAAAAAAACAACCTTTTGTTTCCTTCCTTCCTTCTCTCTCTCTCTCTCTCTCTCTCTCTCTTGCATGTACTTGCATGTGAAGGTATGTACACATGTGGAGGCCAGAAAAGGACGCTGAGTATCTTCCTCTGTCACTTGTTGTATTATTGCCCTGAGACAGGGCCTCTTGCCCACTCGGACGTTCACTGTTTAGCTGGGCTGCCAGCCATGAGCTCCCAGCATCCTCCTGGCTATGCTGCAATGATGCGGTTACAGTCATGCTCAGGTACAGCCACGTCTGGCCTTTTACATGGGAGGGAGATTCAAGTCCAGGTCCCCATCCTCACACAGGAAGATTCTAACCCATGAGCCATCTTCTCAGTTCCTTAAGTTTCCATTTCTTTCTCTTTTTTTACATTTATTTATTTTTATTTTATGTGTATGAGTGTCATGCCTGCATGTGTGTAAATATATCCATGTCATGCAAAGCCCTTGGAGGACGGGAGAGGGGGTCAGATCCTCTGGAACTGGAATTATGGATGGTTGTTGGCTGCCATGTGGGTGCTGGGAATTGAATCCAGGTCCTCTACAAGAGCAGCCAGTGCTCTTAACTGCCTCCAGCCCCAAGTTTCCATTTCTTAAATATCTTATATTGATATCCAAAATTTCCATGACCCCTTACAAAACCCCAGGCTGCCCAAGTGCCTCGTTTATGAAATGGTGCAGTCTTTGCAAATAGGTCTGTGCAGTAGAACTCCCACATAGTCTCCTGTACCTTTCAAATCCTCTCGTAGCAGCTAACAGAGTGTTATGCTGACTAAGTAGTGCCTGTTCTGGAGTGGTTGCGTTTAATTAAACAGTGGCAAAAAAGTGGTCTGCAAATATTTAATACAGTTTCAATTTTCCTTCTGTATATTTCCAACCTGTGCTTGGTTGAGTGTATGGAACGTGTGGATACCAAAAGCTGACAGTATTTGACCTGTTAGAATAGGAATAGATGTTTGTCAACCATAAACAAGGTAGAAGAGGAAATGCTTTGAAGGCTGGGCATGGTGGTGCACACCTTTACTCCTAGCACTCGGGAGGCAGAGGCAGACAGATCTTTGTGAGTTCAAGGCCAGCCTGGTCTACAGAGTGAGTTCCAGGACAGCTGGGGCTACAGGGAGACCCTGTCTCAAAAAGACCAAAAAAAAAAAAAAAAAGAAATCTTAACTTATAAAGATGAGCCAAGGTTTTGCATCACTCATCTAAGAGGTGAGCATTTATTGATCATCTGCTGTATGCATAGGAGGTGTCACACACTGTGAAGATCAAACATGAATCCAGCATAGACTGGGACAGAGGAGTCGGAAGTGGCTGTTGTGTTTGGCAGCAGGGAGAATACTTGTAACTCATGTCACAGGTGTTAGGTCTGGGCTTCCCAGAATCCCAAGGGGCACACAGATGTCCACTTCCTCCAGAGGCTGTCAATCTTCTGACCTCTTCCCGTGTACCTGAGGCCCCGCCCCATGGCTATACCTGGGTGGCCCCGGTCGCCATCTTGCCCCTGCCCCTGCTCCTGTTCCACCACTGCCAGCAGGTGGCCTGCTCCGGCAGCTCCAAATCGAAGTAAACCATGTTCCAGGAAAGACTTAAGTCTCATGTGCCTTTTTTTTTTTTAATTTTATTTATTTCTGTATGTGTATGAATGTACTGTCTGCATGCAAGTTTGTGCACCCGTGTCGTGCAATGCCGCGGAGGTCAGAAGAGGGTGTCGGATTCCCCTGGAACTGGAATTCTCCTGGAATTGGAGTTTCAGACGGCTCTTGGCCGCCATGTGGGTGCTGGGGATCGAACCCGGGTCCTCTGTAAGAGCAGTCAGCGCTCTCAACTGCTAGGCCATCTCTCCAGCCCCTCATGTGCATTTTATCTGGGGGTTCGCGCCTTTATAACCTGATAACAGGCAGCCATAGTCAGAGCCCAACCAGAGAAAAACCTGGAGTCTCACTGGGGGATACAGACCAAAGCAGCTGCAGAGAGGAGCCCCAAATGGCCACTAAACGTGGCGGCAGATGCCCGCTCATGACAGGGGCTGTGTGGCCACAGGGCATGGAGTTCTAGCCTTCAGCATGGGGGTAGCCAAGCTTAGATGCTATGGTGACCAGGGCAAGGGGCCGACAGAGCACAGGAGTCATCATCCACCCTTAAGCCGGTCACTCACCTTCTGAATTTGCCTATACACAGGGTTGCAAGGCTTGGCCTTGAGGGACCAGGAAGTCCATGCTTGTCCTGGGATATACTGTTAGAGGAACAGCCAGGGGCTATTACATTTGTATAAGAAAAGAGAAGAGCTAGGGTTTGCCTAGTATGCAGAAATCCCTGGACATGTCCCCAGTACTGAGTAAACCAGGCCAGGTAGTAAAAGTTGTGATCCCAGCACTAGGGAGGTAGAGGCAAGAGGGCAAGAGGTTAGCCATTCTTAGCTACATAGAGAGTTTGGGGCTAGCCTGGGATACACGAACTTTTCTCAGAAACAAAACAACACCAACCTCAAATTGATCCTTGCATCTTGATCTGTAATGAATCCTGGGAAATACTGTTAGAGTTGGATGGAGGCCAACAAGAGGGCTCAGCCAGTAGAGGGGCCTGCTGCAAAACCTCACAACTCTGGGTTTGATCCCTGGAAGATACAGCTCAGGGATAGAACATCTACCCAGCAGACACAGAAAGAAGGGAGGTGGGAAGGAGGATAAAAAGAATGCACATCCGCCTTAAGACGGGATTGTTGAGATCATTTCCTTGTTGAGAACAAACACCACTGGCCCCTTAAGGCCCTGAGGTTGCTGTGTGTTATATCAACCTCTCACCCTTGAGAGGTTGATATCACACACACACACACACACACACACACACACACACACGCACACACACGCACACACGTACACGCACACACGTGCTGGCGCCCGCACACACACAGCAGTTACTTGCCATCACTTCTTGGGGGTTTCCAAGGTCCAGGCTCCTTGCTCTGGCCTTCACATGGACCGTCCCCAGGAACACCACCAGGCTGTGTCCCAAGGTGGTGAGCAAAGGGCCTCTCCCGCACCCCCTTCCACAGTGGAGCCATATTCTGTTTTAAGCAAATGGTAGAACAGCAAACAGTGCTGTGGCCTGGTCTCCTGCCTTGTGTTGGAGAGCCACTGCTCACACAGCCCTAAGCCCACCTACGGGGGTCCCCAAAGCACTGGGCTCCCCAAGGATCCGCTACCTCTGTGCTCTCTGTTCCTGGGGGGGGGGGCTACTGGCCGCCCTTCACCTGTCCTCCTGGCCCAGGGGGCTTGATGGTAACCGGGGCTCAGCACAGTGCTGGACTGGGCCGGGCTGGTGGCTCCTGGCCCAAGGGGAAGACCAGCCTCAGAGCAGACCTCCTCAGGTCTCTGGGAATCTCCCTCACAGACACCCCAGGTTCTCCACAAGCTGAACACCAGTTAGCGTGCAACTTGACAATCCAGCCACATTTACAAAGAACTGGAAGCCTGCTGTCATGAGCAGCTCACACCTTAATTGTTTCCCCCCAGTAAAGCAGCTGGCCAGCAGGAGTTCATGCTTCAGTGCCTCAGAGGGGAGGTTGAAAGAGAGGGCCGGCAAGGAAGGAAGAGGGAGGGGGGCACCATGGAGGGAGGCCGGGGTGGTCCAGCGCAGGCAGGAGGGAGGCTGATTCACAAACAGACCAAAAAGCTGTGGGACTGAGTCCCACCCAGGGTCTGGGCCTCCTCTCTGCCTTAGGGGCTTTGAATCTCAGCTGGGCACCGCCAGTCCCACGGCCTCCTCAATGGAGGGAGAGCTCCTGCAGACACCACACAGAGGCTGGAGTGTGTAGCGTGCCCCTCTGCTGCTTCTCGGCCACCTTGCTGGAGGTGCTGCACAGGCAGAGCAATGGTGGCCGTGGGGCTCGGGGACATGGCCAGGGTGGGGGAAGGAGACCTCAGAGACACTGGCCACGAGGACAGGTGGGAGGGAGTCCGGCTGTGGGTCACTGGGAAGGGCACGCTGCAGGTCTTGGTTATTCACCTTGCAATTTTGTTCATGCATTCATTCATTCATTCATTCATTCACAAACAGCTGTCAATTCCATACAAAGACATGTCTGGTAAAATGCAGCCCTGATTCAAAGGCTAATACTCTTCCCTAGCCCTATTACATGCACACACATGCATATGTACATGAATATACATTCACATGTAAAACACACATGCACACACATACATACATATTCACACATAATATACACATGCACACATGCATATGTACGTGAATATACATCCACATGTAAAATACACATGCGCACACATACATACATATTCACATATAATATACACATGCACACACATGCACACATGTATATATGTACATGAGTATACATTCACATGTAAAACACATGCACACACATATACATACACACATATACATACACATTCACATATAATACACACATGCACATACATACACATTGACATATAATACACACATGCACATCCATACACATTGACATATAATATACACATGCACACACATATACATACATACAAGTGGCACGTGTGCATGCACACAGACAAGAGGCACACAGGCACACATGCACACATGCATACATGCAAGCAGGTACATGTGAATGCACATAGACACACATGCACACACAAGTACACATATGTATAGGCACACATACACACAGGCACACAGGCATGCACACACACATGTAAACGTACAGTCACATACACACACAAGCACAAATACCTATACACAGACACACACGCATGCATGCATACATACATATACACAGGTACATATATACATACACACATGCATGTAACATGGGCATACACATCTACACAGTGCACATGCATGACTTACACAGATCCACAGACAAAATTCTTTTGCTAAAACTAACGAAAATTTCAAATTAAACTTGAAACTTAAGCAGCTAAAGGAGAATAAGAAAACTTGCGTAAACGGCAGCGGGAGGCCGATGCCGCAGCAAACATTTTATAATTTTCTGCAAAGTTAACCTTTTGCAACTTCCACTTTTTTTTAAGCAGCTATTTTGAGCACCCTGCTGAGTGTGCTGAATGTGTTGTCTGGGGGTTGAGAGGCCACGTGGGGGGCCGGGGGCACGGAGGTCGGGACAAGCAGACCATGCAGAGGTCAGGGTGCTGGAGGTTCACACGCAGAGCCCCTGGGATATGACTCACCAGCTGGGCAGTGAGCAGCCAAGCTTACTGCAATTGCAGAAGATGCCTCTCCCCCTGGGCCTACCCCATGGCAGCTCTGAGCCGGGGTGGCCCTTGGGAGGGTGGACAGGGACTCTGCTGGGAGATATCAGCATGGACTCTCTGCTGACTGGGAACCAAGCACCTGACTCTGAAGGAGGCAGGGAAGGTCCTCCCTTGGTGCCTCGGGGCCTTTGCATGGGCTTCTCCCTCAACAGGGCATAAACTCAGTACTGTAATGGTGTTCTGCCTCACCCTCATCACAGTTGGGTAGACACTCTGTATCCAGGTGAAGACATTCCCTTTCACCCCTCTCCATGGTGGCTGCATAGTTGCTTCCATATTGGGATTTGCCGTTTCTCTTCCCCTACTGAACAGGTACAGGAGAAGGGGCTTTGTATCTATGAAGCACGCAGGGCCTGTCCCACAGATGGTGTTTGGGAAATAAATGTGTGTGGGATGGATGGATGGATGGATGGATGGATGGATGGATGGATGAGGAGAAGTACTGGGCTCTACCCAAGCACTTCGCTTCCAGGACAGAAAATGGATGGAGACTTCATGGAGCAACATGGCTACACCTGCAGCATCAGCGCCCAGGGCTCCACGGTTGTAACCTGAGTGACCTTGGCAACTTTCATTCCCTCTCTGAGCCTTGGCATATGAAGAGGCTGAGGCTGAGAAAGCGTTCCTCACTTAAAAGCTGGAATAGAAATGAGCTTTATTCAAACCCCTTCTAGTGTACACAAAAGACGGGTCCTAAGTAAGCAAAAGCCCAGCAGATGGGGACAAGATAAGTCTGTTTATTCACAGTCGCTACAGCCAGAGTGGCCAGCCCGCTCCTGCCCGCTGGGCAGAGTCTTAAAGTCAGGCGAGGCTGCAGAAAGCTCTGCACTGGGAAGGGAGGGCCCCGGATGCAGGTGCTGACCTGGGTGGGCAGTGGACGCGCTAGCTGTGCTTGGTCGGGGAGATGTGGTTTGTCTAGCTGGTCCAAACTGGGGAGAAGGAACTCGGGCCAGCTGGCGCTCGCAGGTCCTGGTTCGGTGGTGCCGATGGCCACAGAGGCTCTCATTTGTCGGCCTGGCTTGCTGGCTGCAGGCTGGCCACGTCCCGTCGTCCCATTTAGTCTGGCCTTTGTCTTGCCATCCTGCCTGCCCCGGGCCTGACTCCTGCACTGCTCTTCCCTCTCTGCCCAGGGGTGTGGCGCTGAGGCACCAGGAGAGTGTCCCCAGGCCGGACCCAGCCCGGGCCACCCTCCCTCCAGCCCAGCCCGGGCCTCCTAGCTCCGCATCCTGCAGCTTGTCCGGCGACCATGCGCGCGTTGACCTGCAGGGGGCGCAGTTCTCGGAGCCGGGGCGCCGGCCGCGGTCCCTGCAGCTGCCGCATCGTGGGCGGAGCCTGCGTGCGGCTCCCACCCGAGTGCCCGGCGTGGACACCCGAGCTCGGCCCCGCGGCGTCTGCGAGCTGCGGAACCCCGCCGGACCGCGGGGCTGATCTTAGCTGGGCTCTTTGCAGGCTGCTGCTCCGCACCCACCGGCGTGAAGCCGGCGGGCTGCGGCCGAGAACGCCCGGGATGCCGTGGGTCCCTTTGCAGTGGACGGAGGAGCGCATACCGGGCGGCACGTGCAAGGCCCCGCGGTGCTGGCATCGCGGCCCCACGGGACCAGGGGCCCACGTGCCTCAGCTAAAGGCGGCAGGAGCCCGGGCCGCCGCCAGGGGGCCCCCCGGATATCACCAGGGAAGAGGCCTCCTCCCCCTCTCCCCCTCCTCTCCCTGCCAGGTAGCCCGGCCCCTACCCAGAAGCCTGCTGGATCTTTGATGGACTTTTCCTCTCCCCCTTCCTCCCTCCCTCCCTTCCTTCCCTCCCTCCCTTCCTTCCCTCCCTCCCTCCCTTCCTTCCCTCCTTCCTTTCTTCCTTCCTTCCTTTCCCCTTACCCCCTTCCTCTCTCCCTCCCCTTCCCCTCCTCGTCCCCATCTCCCTTTCCTCTCTTCTTTCATAAAGTCTCATGCAGCCCACCCAGGCTAGCCTCAAACTCCCTTTGTAGCCAGGGGTGTGACCTTGAACTCACGACCCTCCCGCCTTCCACCTGGGTGCATCGCTACAGGCATGCATCACTGCACCCAAACAATTGATTCTCATTCTCTCTCTCTCTCTCCCTCTCTCCCTCTCTCCCTCTCTCTTTCTCTCCCTCTCTCCCTCTCTCCCTCTCTCCCTCTCTCCCTCTCTCCCTCTCTCCCTCTCTCCCTCTCTCCCTCTCTCCAGACATATAATTAGCTTTTCATTGTCAGCCATTGCCANTCTCTCCCTCTCTCCCTCTGCAAGAGCAGCGAGCACCTTAACCACTGAGCCATTTCTCTAGCCCGGCTGGAGACATCTTATTTATGAGTCAGTTGACTAAAGGGAAACCATGAAATAAACCGTAAGACACATGGCCTGCGGCTAGGAGAGAAGTAAAAAAGTCAGTGAGGGCCAGAGATCTGGGCAGATGCCCAGGGAGGCTGCGGCAAGGCCAGTGCCCCTCGTGTGGCCCCGTGGTCCCTGGCCTTTTCAGATGCCTAGATGGTTTGGGAAACCTGCGCGTGTATCCGCCCACACACTGTGAACTCAGCCCAATGCCCTCCCTTTACAGATGGGGAAACGGGCACAAGTGAGGGTGACTTATAGCTGTGTGGTCATCCCGCCTGTAAGTGACAGAGTCAGGGTTTGCACCCAGGTCAGTTGGGCCTGAGTTGTGTCTGGAGTTCCCGCCAAAGCTCCAGCCCCTCGGACCTCACGTCCAGCCATCCGCCCCTGCAGGCAGTCAAACCTTCACCCGCCCATTCCTGACACGTTGGGAGTCTTAAGACTTAGTCCTCTGGGGCCCAAGAGGGACATTGGGGCACAGTATTAGGCAGGGAGGGCCTCTGCTGCCTGGGGACAGACTCTTCAGATGAGGGCAACTTCCTTGGCCAGGGTTTCCAAGTGTAGGGGGGCTGGCACCATGAAGTGTGGCTGTCACTGCCCTCCCAGGCTGAGTTAGGGGAGTGCTGGTCACTGAAGCAAGAAACGGGCGTGGCCAGGCTACCCTTCAGGATGGGCGGCTCTAGAAGTTTTCATTCTCTTTTCAGAACAACAGTAAGAGGGGAAGAGGACCAGATGCAGATGCCTGGAACAGAGTTGGGAGCGTGGAAGGGCCCTGAAGTAGTCCACCCTGCACTGCCAGCCTTGAGTTTCCTTTCTTCCTGGCCCACTAGCCTAGCCTGTGCTGAGCTCAGGTCCCTGTGAGAGATTCTGTCTCAGAAAAACAAGGTGGGGCTGGGAAGATGGCCGGGTGGGTAATGTGCTTGCCACACAGGCATGTGGACCTCAGTTGGAATCCCAAGAACACACAAAGCGGGAGGCGGCAGCACACTTTCATAATCCCAGACCAACAGCCAGAGCTGTTCCCTGATCTCCACATGCATGCTGTGTCATACACATGTGCATGCTCAGAGACACACACAGACCACACACACACACACACACACACACACACACACACACACACACACACCCCTCCCAGGGCCCCTTGCACCTGTCTCCCTGAGGACAGTGCTGCTGAAGGAGAAGTGTGACCAGAGCTCCCAGGCCTCCCCCTGGATCCCTGCCCGCAGTGGTGACCCCAGCCCCAGCCTGTCACTGGCTGGGTCTCTTCTGCCCACACATTGGCCCCTGGCCCTAGGCCTCGGGGGCCGAGGAATCGTGATGTGCTGAAAAGAAATCAGGTTAGAAATGAGCTAGACTGTCTAATAAAATGTGAAATATCTAGTGTGTCAGGCAGCTTCCTGCAGGCCCTGGTGACAGAGCAGACCTCATCAGTGTCACCCAGACAGGGTGTGACAAGCCCAGGGCCTGGGGCAGGCGCCAGATGCACCTCACGGGAGGAGACTGAACAGCAGAGGCTCAGGCCTAGGGAGCCCAGGGCTGAAGGTTTCTTCCGGGGAGACTGTGGGCCCCTGGCTGCAGGTCCCTGGGCCCCTAAGGAGGATCGGGCACTGACATGCCCAGACCTTCAGCATTCCCAGCCATCTTTCTGGATTCGTGTGATACTTGCTTATAGCTGTAGTTCATTATAGTTTTTGTTTTGTTTTGGTTTTTTGAGACAGGGTCTCCCTGTAGCCCCAGCTGGCCTGGAACTCACTATGCTGGGATTAAAGGTATAAGCCACCATGCCTGGCTTCATTATATTTCTTTTTTAATTATTTTTTTAAGGGATTCACAATATAAGAGCACAGTTGTTTTCAGATCACATTAACATTACTCAGTTTGCCATACACTTAGGTAATTGGTTCTAGCATCCACAGATGAGGGATACCATCCATCATTTGTTTTTCTGGGACTGTGTTATTTCACTTAGCATTATATCTTCTAGCTCCATCCATTTACCTGCAAAATTCATGATGTCATCTTTCTTTACTGCTGCATAGAACTCCATTGTGTAGATGTACCACATTTTCTCTATCCACTGGTCAGTTGAGGGGCACTTGGGTTGGTTCCACCTCCTTGCTATTGTGAAGAGAGCTGCAATAAACATGGCTGTGCATGTATCTCTGTGGTAAAATGAGTCTTATGGATATATACCCAGCAGTGGTATGACTGGGTCAGATGACAAGCTCATTCCAAGTCTTCCAAAGGTCCTCCACACTGCTTTCCATAGTGGCTGTGTGAGTTTACATTCCCACCAGCAGTGGATGAGTGTTCCCCTTTCCCCACAACCTCTCCAGCACTTGGTATCATTTGTTCTTCTTGATCCTAGCCAGTCTTATTGGAGCAAGATGACATATTGAAGTGGTTTTAATTTGCATTTCCTTAATTATTAGTGACATTGAACACTTTTTAAGATGTTTCTCAGCCATCTCTAATTCCTCACTTGTGAAGTCTCTGTTCAGATCTTTGCTCCATCTTTTGAGTGGGTCATTTGTTTTCTTTCTTCTTTGTTTTTTTGAGTAGTTTATATATTCTGGAAATCAATGCTTTGTCAGATGTATCTGTGGTGAAGGTTTCCTCCCACTCTGTGGGATTTCTCTTCACTTCCTTGATTGTTTCCTTTGATGTACAGAAGCTTTTGAGTTTAGTGAGGTCCCATTTGTCAATTGTTGACCTTAATTCTTGTGTAGCTTCTGTCTGATTTAGGAAGTCTTTTTCTACACCTATGTTTTGTAGGCTGCTGCCAACTTTTTCTTCTATCACCTTCAGAGTTTTGGATTTCACGTTGAGGATCTTTGATCCATCTGGAGTTGATTTTTATACAGGGCAAGAGGTAGGGGTTTAATTTCATTCTTCTACAAGTGGTGATCCAGTTTTGCCAACACCACTTGCCGAAGATGCTGTCTTTTCTCCATTGTGTCTTCTTGGCCCCCTTGTCAAATATGAGGTGGCTGAAATTGTATGTGCTCAAATTTGGATCTTTGGTTTTGTTCCATTGGTCAACAGGTCTGTTTTTGTGCCAGTACCAAGCTGTTTTTATGACTATAGCCCTATAGTATAGTTTGAAGTTTGGTATAGAGATTCCCCCCTCCCCCATATTGCTCTTTTCACTCAAGGTTGCTTTGGCTATTTGGGGTCTTTTGTTTTTCCAAATGAAATTGAGGATTTTTTTTCCCAAGCCTGTGAAGAAACTCTTGGGGATTTTAATTGGGATTGCATTAAATCTGTACAATAGTTTGGATAGAATGGACATTTTTACTATATTAATTTTCCCAATCCATGAGCATGGGAGGTTTTTCTATCTTCTGATGTCTTCTTCAATTTGCTTCTTCAAGGGTTTTAAATTTTTTTGTAGAGATCTTTGGTGTCTTTGGTTAGGTTTGTTCCTAGGTATTTTACTGTTTTTGAGGCTATTGTGAGTAGGAAGGTCTCCTTGTATTTCTTCTTCAGTTGCTTTTGTTGGTGTAAAGAAAGGCTACTGATTTTTCTAGGTTAATTTTGTATCCTGCCACTTTACTGAAACTCTTGATCATTTCTAGGAGTTTTTAGCATCCCTTAAATGAGCAATCATATCATCAGCAAAAAGGGATAGCTTGACTTCCTCTTTTCCAATTAGTACTCCTTTAATTTTCTTTTCTTGCTTTATTGCCCTAGCAAGTGTTTCAAGCACTATATTGAAGAGGAGTGGTGACAGGGGTCAGCCTTGCTGAGTTTCTACCTTTAAGGGGAATGCTTCTGTCATTTCTCCACTTAGGATGATATTGGCTGTGGGTTTCCTGTATATGGCTTTGATTACATTGAGGAATGATCCCTCCAATCCAATTCCCTCTAGGACTTTAAGCATGAAGGGATGCTGGATTTTGTCAAAGGCTTTTTCTGCATCAATTGAGATGATCATATGGTTTTTGTCTTTCAGTCCATTTATATGTTTTATGATATTTATTTATTTTTGTATGTTGAACCATCCCTGAATCTCTGGTATGAATCCTTGGTCATGATGGATGATCTTCGTGATGTGGGTCTGTATGCGATTTGCAAGTATTTTGTTGAGAATTTTTGCATCTGTGTTCATTAATGAGATGGGTCTATAGTTCTTTTTGGTTGTATCTTTGCCTGGTTTTGGTATTAGAGTGATGCTGGCTTCATAGAAGGAATTTGGGAGATTTCCCTCTGCTTGACTCCTTCTGAACAATTTGAGTAATAATGATTGTAAGTCTTTTTGAAATGTTTTATAGAATTCTGCTGTGAAACCATCTGGGCCTGGACTTTTTTTTTTAGTTTGGAGGTTTCTTATTATATCTTCAATTTCTTCATATATTATGGGTCTGTTTAAGCCGTCGATCTCTACTTGGTTAATCATTATATTTCTTTGAGACAGGGTTTCCCTGTAGCCCCAGCTGTCCTGGAACTCACTCTGTAGACTAGGCTGGCCTTGAACTCACAAAGGTCTGCCTACCTCTGCCTCCCGAGTGCTAGGATTAAAGGCATGCACTACCATGCCCAGCTATCATTATATTTCTTATGCTTCATGAATACCATTTTTTAAACAAATATGGAGATTGGCAGTCACTATCATCAATGCAGTCTGTGAGCACCACTGCCGTTTTTCCAACAATTCAGTGGTTCTTACCTTTTTTTAGCAATAAATTATTAATTTAAAATATTATTTTTGTGTGTTTTTCTGCTTGTCAGTATGTGCATCATGTGTGTGCAGTGCCCATGGAGGCCAGAAGAAGGCAGCAGATCCTCTAAAACTGGAGTTACAGAAGGTTGTGAGCTGCCATTTAGGTGTTGGGAATGGAATCTGGGTCCTCTGAAAAAGCACCCAGTGCTCTTAACTACTAAGGCCATCTCTCTAGCCCCAAGGCCTGAGTTTTGAAGCACAGTGCTGGGCTGGCTTTGTATAACTGGCTGTTTTCTGGCTGCCCCTTTTATGCTGTGTTGCTGTGTGTTATACATTAGGGTAGACACACCTGTTTTACACAGCTGTGTGTCTGTAACAATCAGCAGAAACCCCAGTCCTTAATAAAGGATTGCTGATCTGGGCGAGGTGGCACATGCCTTTAATCCTAGTACATGGGAGGCAGAGACAGGTGGATCTCTGTGAGTTCAAAGCCAGCCTGGTCTACATAGTGAGTTCCAGGCCAGCTAGGGCTACAGGGAGACTCTGTCTCAAAAACATAAATAAATAAAAAATAAAAAGGATTGGGGCTGGAGAGATGGCTCAGCAGTTAAGAGCACTGACTGCTCTTGCAGAGGACCCGGGTTCGATTTCCAGCACCCACATGGCGGCTAAGAACCGTCTTTAACTGTGTTCCAGGGGAATCTGATGCCCTCTTCTGACCTCCTCAGCATTGCACAACATGGGTGCACCAACCTACATGCAGACAGTACACTCACACACATAAAAAATAATAAATTAATTAAAAAATTAAAAAAAAATAAAAAGGATTGCTGAAATTGAAATTGGAATAATGAACCTAAACAAGGCTTCTGTTTCAACTCTCAGTAGATGGAGACAAGAGGATGGTAAGTTTTACCACCCTGGCTGGGTTGGTAAAATGACTCAGTCAGTAAAGTGCTTGTTCCTTCAGCATGAGGAACTGAGCTCAGAGCCCAGCACCCACGTACAAGTCAGGTGTAGTAGCACAAATCTGTAACCCCAGAGCTGGGGAGACAGATGGGCAGATTCCAGGGACTCGCCCGAATAGCAAGCTCCAGGTTCAGTGAGAGACCCTGTCTCAAAAAATAAGGTGGCAGGCTACTGAGGATGACATGACATAACCTTCCAGGTGCCATAGACACACACACAGGCAAGCACTTACAAGCACACATGGTATATACCCCCAACACACACTCATACTATCCTGGGCTACATAGTGAGTTCCAAGCTACCCTCAGTTGCATATATGACCACACCTTTCTGGTGGTTTGAATTAGAAATGTTCCCCCATAAGCTCATATATTTGAATACCTGGTCCCCAGCTGGTGGTACTGTTTGGAGAGCTCACAGTATCCTTACAAGGTGCAGCCTTGCCCAAGGAAGTTTGTTTCTGGGGGAGGGCTTTGAGGGTTCATAGCTTTGCCCCAGTTTTCTCTCTCTCTCTCTCTCTCTCTCTCTCTCTCTCTCTCTCTCTCTCTCTCTCTCCCCCCCCTCCTGCTTGTGCTCGAAAATGTGAGTACTGAAATTTCTGCTCCAGCCTCTTCCTGCAGCCCCCTCCACCATCACGGACTGTCTCTCTGGAACTGTAAGCCAACATGAATTCTTTCCTCTAGAAGTCGCCTAGGCTATGGTGTTTTAGCACAGTAATAGAAAAGTAACTCACACAACCCCTATCTAGAGAGCCTAAAAGAAAACAGAAATGAGGAATGGATGGGGTCAAAGGCAGAGTCGCTGTGGGAACTCCCTGTACAACCCAGTCTATTCCTGGAGTCTACAACTCTCTCCAGATTGGCGTCCCCTTCCCATAGTCCTGCTCAGCTGCTGCTGGAACCCTGGATCCTAAACATTTCTGTCTTCTTCACTGAAGACATATTTTCTTTTCTTAGTTTTTCGATTATTTCAAGCCTTACATTTGATGTTTTCTCTGACTTCAGTATTGAAAATCTTCCAACTTCCACATCTTGTAACAAAAGGTTTAGGTATTTAGTGCCTGTTTCCTTTTGCACTGCATTCTGGGAAATTCCCTTGTTGCAAGTATCCAGTCCTCGGACCCACCTCATTATTCAACCCCTTGACTGGTGGTTTCAGAATATATTGGCCTTGTTTGTAATGTCCTAAGCTTGTTATGTGAAAACTTGATACTTGGCTGGAGGGAAAAGATACTGGCTCAGGGGTTAGAGTATTTGTTGCTCAAGCGTGAGGGCCTGAGTTCAAATCCCAAGAGTCGAGGTAGCACATGCTCGTAATCCCAGAGCTCTTGTGTCAAGGTAGGAGGCAGAGACAGAATAATCCTGGAAGTTCACGGGCCAGCTAGCTGGGGTGTGCAGCACGTTCTGCACAGAGACAAGGTGGAAGGTGAGGTCTGGTGCTTGAGGTTGCCCCTCTGTACATGCGTGCTTGAGCCCACACTCACACCATGCACCCACCCAGGCACCACACACACACACACACACACACACACACACACACACACACACACACACACACACACACACACACACACACACACGCACCACAATCAAATTGAAAATAGATCCTTGGAGAGATGGCTCAGCGGTTAAGAGCACCGACTGCTCTTGCAGAGGACCTGGGTTCGATTCCCATCACCCACATGGCGGCTAAGAACCATCTTGAACTCCAGTTCCAGGGGAATCCGACGCCCTTGTGCATTGCACGACACAGGTGCACCAACCTACATGCAGACAGTACACTCAAACACATTAAAAAAAAAATAGATCCTCAGCCAAGCATGGTAGCCCACGCCTTTAGTCCTGGTGCACTGGACAGGCAGAGGCGGGTGTGGCTCTATATGAGACCAAGGCCAGCCTGGTCTCCAGAGAGTTCCAGGCCAGCTAGGGCTACAGGGAGATCATGTCTCAAAAAATGTTTATTATATTTTATAATTAATTAGTTTGTGTATGGGTGCATGCAGATATGTAGGCACAGGTGTAGGGGTCAGAAGACAACTCGCAGGAACCAGTTCTCTCCTTCTGTCACATGTGGCCTAGCTGCCTGGTGGTCAGGCTCGGCCCTCCTTCTGTCACATGTGGCCTGGCTGCCTGGTGGTCAGGCTCGGCATCTTTAATGCCCTGGGCCACCTTCCTGGTCCCTTGCTTGGCTTTTTTACATAGATTCTGGGCATCAAACTTTGGGACACGGTGACACCTTAGGTCTCTCTTCTTCTATTTATAAAGCTATTCATTCCCTTGGATGAGGCCCCCACAGTCATAACCTCATCTGACCATGGTCGCCATCAGAGGGGCCTGCCTATCAATGCACAAGCAGTTGAGGGTTACACTTCCAACACATGAACTTTGGGGGACACATGTCCATCACAGTCGGCACTGCCTTCTGCTCTGGCCCCTGCCTGGGGGCGTCTTGTTAGCCACACTTGGATTCTCAACTCTGGGGACCCCAGCTTTAGGGCTAAGGGTCAGCAGCAGCCTGGCTGGTCTGCACGCACCCTTTTAGTCATTCAGTGCCTGTGCCCTGCACCTCACTCTGCGGTCACGCATGAGGGGCTTCCTAGCACCCTTCTTCCTACTTGCACAGCATTGTGGGTCCCTCATCTGTAGGTTTCCTGTCCAAGTGTCAGTCCTTGATCTGGCATCCTCTCCTGGTTTGCCTTGCTCAGCTTGCCTGTGCTGTGCTGTGCTGTGCTGGGCTGGAGCTCCTAGACTCCTTCCTTTCTCCATCCACATGGATTTGGGGAGAGAGGCAAGACAAATGATGGCTGGACCCCAGAACCCACTTCAAGCTTCGGGCAAGGACAGGGAACAGGGAACAGGGGCTCCAGTATCCCTTAGGCAGTGGCACTAAGTGGCTTCTTTAATCATAGTATCCATTGCTTTATTATTGTTGTTGTTGTTGTTATTATTATTCAGTCTCAAATAGCACAGGCTAGCCTTGAACTCACTATGTAGCCAAGGATGACCTTGAACCCCTGATTCTCCCTCCATCTCCCCAGTATTATCCTAGGATTACAGGCCTGAGCTACCAAGCTAGTTTTTAAGCAGTTCTGGGGATCAGACACTGGGGATCTCACCCAGGGCTCTGCTCTGCTAGGTACGGCACTCTACTAACAAGCCACGTCTCCAGGCCACAGCAAGGCCTTTAGCTCATGAAGAAGTGGCTGAGTGGGTCAGTGTGCAGCTGAGTTGAGATTGGTCAAGAGAAGGGCCAAAGAGCAACTTGCTACCAGGGCAGAGCAGGAGGGATGGGACAGAGGTACCAGGCATCTGTCTCTGAGTCTGTGCGAAAAGCAAGCCTAGCTGAATGTGGTGGCCCACATCTGTAGTCTCACCAGAAGGACCAGGAAGCCAGCCTGGGCTATGTAAGACCCTGTCTCAATACATACATACACACATACATACCTACATACATGCCAAGTGGTCTTTGCCCTTAGGTGCCTTTCCAGCTCCTTGCTGTACAGCCTGACCACACAGGGAGCGGGATGGATGTGGCCATGGCCCCCATGGACCGAATGCTACTTTCCTTCTGCCAGTGGGTGCTGAGGAGGCAGTCAGCGCACAGACCCAGCTCCAGTGCCGAACGTGAGGAGAATTTTTCCCATCTTAAGGATTTTATTTCATTCCCTTTCTTTGGCTTTCTCTCAGTGCTGGGGATCAAACCTGGGCCCCAGGACTTTCAGAGTAGATAGAGGGCGTGGCTGTGAGGAACAAGGCTTCTCACACTTCAGTGGGCACAGAGTCTCCTCAGGGTCTTATAAGGCCAAATGCTGCTCTGAGAGACCAGGGTCGAGGTCCGAGACAACCTGTTTCAGGTGACAAGGCACGGCTGGTTCTGGGACACGCTTAGATTCGAAGACACAGCTGTCAGCTGTACCCCGGGCCTTATGGGGAACACAGCTGCCAGTGGCCTCTGGAAGAGGTGTCATCCCAACCCCCAGGCCTGCAGGGAGTTTTCAGGCCAGCCTGGCTTAAAGATGTACCCCCTCCAGGGCTTCAGGCCACCCAGGAAAAAGGGCTGGGGTGGCTTTGCCTGAATAGGACACCACTCATCAGTGTGTGGCTTGGGCAGAAAGACCCCTCTAGAGATTCAAGCTGTGGTTTTGTTCCCACATGGCCACCTGGGCCAGTTAAGGTCCTGGGGCAACCCATGAATCCCTCAGGCCAGAGATAGACATCAGGCTTCTTCCCCTATTGATCGCCAAACTACTTTTCAAATATTTATTTTGTTTTTGAGAGAGAGAGAGAGAGAGAGAGAGGCCAGAGGCATCAGATCCCCTGGAGTTGGAATTACGTGGCTATGACCCACTGAACGTGGATGCTGGTGAATGAACTTAGGTCCTCTAGAGGAGCTGCAAATGCTCTTAACTGCTGAGCCATCTCTCCAAACCCTCCAACTTATTGTTTGAGACGGGCTCTAACTGAAACTAGGGTCCTCCTTTTCCGGTAGGCTGGCTGACCAGCAAGCCCCAGAAATCCCCGTCTCCACTTTCCCAGCTCTGGGCTGGCTTTTAGATGGGGATCAATCCCGGGTCCTCATGCGTGTGGAGGAAGCACTCCACCCACCAAGCCATCTCCCCAGCCCATACCTCAGATTTTGGAGTTTGTAGTGGGGTCCTTGTGAAGCTGTCATGTGGCTTGTAGACACGTGGTGGGTCAGGAACCCTTAGCTATCTGAAGGGACTGAATGACTCAGCGGTATTCAGCAAGGCATGACTGGCTCCCACAGGGTCATTCCAGGTCAGAGCGAACACTCCTCGAGAGCTGAGGCATCACACGCCCACCACCTGGTCATATTTGGCTGCCTGTGGTCTTGGTGAGGAGCCAAGGTAGGTATGGGAATCCTCCAAGCTGGGAAAGTCTAACCCGGCAAGGCATACTGAGGGTCCCCCTTGAGACCCAAGAACTAGTGACCCATGGTTAATGCACCTACTGGTTAATCCAACATGTGACCAGGGCACACTTGCACCCAGCTGCTGGAGGTCGGGTTGCCACCCACTCCCCAGAAAAGCTGGACACTAGCAAATTCACTCAGGAGTCTGCTGAGGCCGTGCATCACTGCCAATGTTCTTGTCCTACAACCCCGTTTCTGCTGCTCAGGCCAAGTTCAGTACAGAACTGGACATGGCAGACCCTCTAAGTGGTTTTCCTCTTTCTCAGCTAAACCCACCCCACACTGCTCTCCATTCCCTAGTGGTCACAGCCTCCCCCCCAGTTCCCCTCCCCAGCCTCAGGACCCTTGCATGAGTTCCTGTCTTCCTAGAATATCTGT
This sequence comes from Rhizomys pruinosus, assembly GCA_009823505.1. Lineage (NCBI taxonomy): Eukaryota > Metazoa > Chordata > Mammalia > Rodentia > Spalacidae > Rhizomys > Rhizomys pruinosus. The sequence continues at coordinate 966,552 of VZQC01011847.1, forward strand.
TCTCCACCCTGTCCCTCCCTCTCAAGCCCAAGTCTCCTCACTTTTACCCTGAGGCCCCTCTACCCAGTACCGTCTCCCGATTTAGTTCCACAATACGTTGGGTTCAGCTGACACCACATGATCAGAGCGTACAGTAACAAGTTTTAACACCCTTGGGACCCAGCATGGCACCTGATGCCCAGGAAGTGTTTAGCATGAGTGGTAGAGCTGAAGTGACAATAAATTCCTTCACAGCCATCAGAATTGGACTCTTGGGAAATTTGCTGGGAAAAAAGTCTCAAGAACTTAGTGGAACGAGAGTGCGTGATGATGAGAGCTGGTAACATGACTCAGGGCGCAAAGACATCTGCTACCTGCTGGATGACTTGAATTTGATCCCTGGGACCCACGTGGTAAAAGGAGAAGACTGACTCCCACGAGTTGTCCCCTGACCACCACCCACACACTGTGGCAAATGTGTGCCCCCATACATACACATATAGAATAAAAATAAGGCTGAACATGGTGGCACACGTCTTTAATCTCAGCACTTGAGATGCAGAGGCAGGTGGATCTCTATGAATTCCAGGCCAGCCAGGGCTATATAGTGAGACCTTGTCTCAAAAAAGAAAGCCACACTGTCACCCTGCAGGGGCCATGGATGTATGGGACACGTCCAGCAGCCATTGATTAAAGGAAAACAGGCCAGGAGAGAATTCTTTTCTCTCTTTTCTAATTATGATTCAAAAACCCCAAAGTCAACAAAGGAAAAAATTGATAAGTTCAATTATGCAAAATAATTCTACATGCCAAAAAATCAATAACAACATGGTGTCAAAATCAAAAGACAAATCGGAAAAGAAATATTTGCAAACATATTGCGAGCGGAGGCCACATTCCTAATCTATAAATTGCCAGTAGGAATGGGAAGCAATGACTGATGGAGATGAAAACTTAAATAGAGGAACAAGCAGTTCACTGGAAAAGGCGCAAGGACGTCGTCAATATGTTAGCTGCTCAGCCTCACTCTGAAGAAACACAAACTAAAGCTACATGGAAATGCTATGTTCTCACCATGATATTGGGCAAACCCCAGCACTGTGAGCGCTCACTGTCAGGGGCCGCAGGGTGAGCGTTTATGGGCAAGGCCCTAGGGAGAGCAATGGCTGCCTCTTAAAGCTACCACTCAGCTATCCTTCCACAGAGCAAGCTCCCTTCTGGGATGTATCCCACAGATGTGTGAGCACCCAGTTCAAAGGCGATATGTGCACAGTGAGTCATCTGAGCTGTAGATAATACAGCTCAGATTTAACATGATCCAGGAGGCTGTGAATGGAGACCAACTAAGTAAATTATGAGGAATCCACACGATGGGATAACATGCAGTTGTGCGATATGAAGAGGACATTCTCAGATGAACATGAAAGGCCATCAAGAAAGGAGAGAGATTAACACTAAGGTCAAAACTCCTTTTCTGTAAAAGGAACTAAAATAAGAATATGCGCCAGCCTGCTTTTATTTTCAGAAAAGAAATATGAGGGCTGGAAAGGTGGCTCAGTGGTTGAGAGAGCACTGGCTGCTCCCGAAGAGGACCCAGGTTCAGTTCCCAGCACCCAAATGGCAGTGAATACCCATCTATAACTCCAATTCCAGGGGAATCCCCTCTTCTGACCTCTCCAGGCATTGCCTGACACAGGTGCACATAACTACATGCAGGCAATGCACTCAGACATGTAAAGTAAAAATGATAAATAAAAATGAAAAAAAAATCTGAAGAGATACTAAAAGGAAACTAAAACTGGCTACCTGTGGGTTGACGTGGAAAGTGGGTGTGGCTTTGAAATGGCAAAGCTGACTCCATTTTGTTCTGACTAACTTCTGCTTTCCTCCCAGCCATTCCTACTGCAGCTAGCCAGCCCTGAAGGCCACACCTGTAGTTTCAGGGGGCACATTGTTTCTACAATAGTGAGAAACTTATAACTAGCTAGGTAGCACTTCCTCCCACCCAGCTACACCTGGGACTCCATGGAGCACATTGTCTCTACAATTCTGAGAAACTTGTTTTTCCTAACTGAAACATTTGCTAACTGAAAACCTCCTTGTTAACCGACCTGCTCCTGGTCTGGTGTAACTATGGTGATCTAATGCCACTATGGCTATTGGCTTTGCCCATGGCATGATGTAATCATGGTTTTAGGCTTTATAAAACCCACTCTCAGGGTCAAGAGTTATTCTGGATGTTTGCCCCCTCTCTGACCACCAGTTGATAAAGGACTCTTGATTTTATCCCAAACTGCACAGCATTTCTGACTCACTTTATTACATTTCGAGGCCCCAGCAAGATTTCCACTATGGGGGCTCAGCCTTGCTCCAGATCACCCCACCTTGATGAACTGTTATAGGGAGGCACTCCCCGAGACATTCCAGAGCCCTGTGACTCTCTTACCAGGGCCAGGGGGTCCTGGAATGATGACTTTGTGACCCCCCCCCCAAACCCAAAACTGATTGAGTCCCTCTGGTCCTCCTAGGAGTTAAGTTCTGTTATTTCTGGTTTGGAGTCCATTCTGCCCTGGTCTGCGCTTTAATAATGAGAGTGTGATCTTGATGAAGACCCTCCTCTGGCCTGTCTCAGTAGCCAAGATATTGGCTGAAAAAGATCTGGTGTCCCCTTGGAAACTAGTTAACTGTGGTCTCTGCTCATATCTGTTTTGTGTGCATGAATAACTGAAGGGCTGAATGAGTGATTGGGCAGTCAGATGAGGTGAATCTTTTGTTAATCATGGAATGACAGTATGTTATATGCTGCAATATGACTTTCCCTGTGTCCTTCGTCCTTGATTCTCATCGCGGACTGGGGAGCCAGCCTGCCCAGTTAGCAGGGCTGGTAAACCTGTCTCTACCTCTTGATGCTGCTTTATAACAACTCCACAGAGAGGTTAGTGGCTGCTTTCTCTGTGGCTCTGTCCCCTCCCCAGGACTTTTCTCTACAAGGCACTCCTTGTCCCCCTTGCAGGGCCCTGTCTCTGAGGCCTGTTCCATCATCTCTCCTCTCAACAGGCTCCTTTTCTCTGAGTGGGGTTTTTTATTTTTTTTTTTTTGCTACCACTGCCTCTGGTTGTTTTCCGCCATCCTGTGTGGTCTGCATGTTTTGTTTTGTTTTTATTTTGTTTTGCTTTTGTACTTTCCCGTTACACATGCTTAGTTTTGGCTTGATGAAACCTAATGGTCTGTTAATATATCAAAGAAAAACTAATGATCTGTCTTATTTCTCCCTCCCACCTGGCATCTTGCTGAATCCCTTTCCTGTCTCCCCAGGAAAGGGAGGGGGAATGGAATGAGGCTCAGAGTGTGCAGGACACAGCCCACTGGAGCCTATCATCTGCCCTTCCTGTGCTGGTAAAATAAAAAAAAAATAATAATAAATAAATAAGGAGCTACAGACATGGCTCAGCGGTTTAGAGTGCTAGCACTCTTACAAAGGACCTGGGTTCAGTTCCTGGCACCCACATGGCTGACATCCATCCAAAACGCAGAGGAAACCTGATGCCTTCTTCTGACTTTTGTGGGCACAGCACAGCATGGCTGCACTTATTTTTAAATAAATAAATAAATAAATAAATAAATAAATAAATAAAGTGCTTACTTTTTTTTTTTTTTTAGCCTTTTTGACACAGGGTCTCCCTGTAGTCCCAGCTGTCCTGGAACTCACTCTGTAGACCAGGCTGGCCTTGAACTCACAAAGATCCGCCTGCCTCTGCCTCCCAAGTGCTAGGATTAAAGGCACGTGCCACCATGCTCGGCATAAATATGCTTACTTTTAAATAAACAAATAAATAGATAAATAAATAATAGGTTTCGGTGAGGCTGGATGCCCTAGTCTAGAACTCGTTTCTTTTCTCTCTGGAAGCAGTGTTTCTGGATGTTAGGACAGGTGATAGATACTCTCTGTGACCCTCTTCCTTTACCTACCCCCTTCTCTACTTCTGAAGGCCTTGGGTAACGTTTATCTCTAGAGGACTTCCTACATAAATACTGTTCTACCCTGCCTTATTACTAGAGGAAAAAGAGCCTACCAATAATTCTATCAGTTCAGAGTATGCTATTGATCCTCCCCCTCCATCCTCAGCTATGTTCCTCAGGGGCTTGAAGGAGAGCAGGAATATTAAGACTGATGTGTTTGGGACCCAGATATAGAGGGATGAAATGTAATATAGGGAGGGCCTCAAATTTTAAAGCTTTTTTATTTTATTTTTTTATTTTTGTGTATGAATGTATTGCCTGCATGTGTGTAAGTGCACCTGTGTAACGCAATGCCCACGGAGTCAGAAGAAGGTGTCAGATTCCCCTGGAACTGGAATTATAGACAGTTGTTAGCTGCCATGTGGGTGCTGGGAATTGAACCTGGGCCCTCTGCAAGAGCAGTCTGTGCTCTTAACCATTGAGCCATCTCTCCGGCCCAATTTTAAAGTTTTAATGATGTCTGAAAACAAAAAAATTAATAATAATTTTGTCTAAAATATATGGTTTTACCAGACTATGAAAGGAGACAGGAAAAGTCCAACTCAAGGGTATGTAATAAGTTGTAAAAGGCTGGGGGAAGATGTAAACTTTATTTTCTTTGGTTTAATTTCGGGTGGGTTTCTTCATAAGACAGGATGGTGAGTCTTTACGACAAAATGTTTCTGTTTAAAGTGCGATTATATTCTTTTTTGGGGGGGAGTCTTTTTGAGACAGGGTTTTCCTGTAGCCCCAGCTGTCCTGGAACTCACTATGTAGACCAGGCTAGACTTGAACTCACAGAGATCCACCTGCCTTTGCCTCCCGAGTGCTGGGATTACAGGTGTGAGCCACCATGCCTGGCTTAAAGTGTGATGATACTCTTTTAAATGGAGGGGAAGGAAGACTAATGCCCTGCACCATCCCAGGTTTATAAATGGTGATCAATTCAGGTCAGTGTTATCCGTTACATGAGCTATCTGCCAATGGAAATGAGAACTGAAAAAGCTGTAGCTAAATCTCCTTGCTAGAAGCTGAGTGTGGACTGATGCTGTCCCTGAACCACACTCCTCCGCTCTTTGTCAGACTCTCACCTCATAGGCCTGATCGGGTCTGACAGATGAAAAGCCATGAAAAGGGATGGTGCAGCAGACCTCGGCCCACCCTGGCTGTTCCTGCCCTTCTATCAGCTGCTTTCCCAGTACTCCTCACACTTCCCATAAATGGATCTGGAGAATATTAAGTTGAAAAAAAAAAAAGGCCTGAATAATCGCTAATGCTGATGGGATACAGCGATCTTCCGGGTCCTTCCTCCTTTATTCCGTAGTTGTTCAGAAGCTGCTGCGGCTGCATCTCTGTCTACTGGGGGGTCCTTGTCCCTTGAGTCCTGCCTGAGTTCTGATGTAAGATTGCTGGGAAGCTGCTACCATTCTATGGGCTCCCGTATGTAGTGTCAGCGCCCTGAACTCCACGACAGCTGCCCATAACCTTCCTCCATGTGGCCAGGTTTCCTGCCACCCTGTCTACAGCAGGCAGATTGGTGCCTCCAACCACCCACAGCTTAAGTGTGAAAGAGGGTCCAGGGGTGTCTCCCTGAGCCCCAGTCCTGTCAGAGCCCCCAAGGGAGGAGGACATGCAGGACCCATGGCCGGGGTGCTTGCTCGCAGGGGCTGCTCTGCTCTGCCTCTAGGAACCTTGAAGAGATGCCCACCACGCACCTTTCTTTGGAACGAGGGCTTGCTGTCTCCCACCCCCCGTGTATGCTGCACCGGGTTTCTCTCTTCCTTTTTCCCTCCCAGGAGCTGAGGGCCTCCCTGCCTCTACTGCCCCTGGCTGCGGTCAGTGGCCAGATGATCCAGGACCTGGGATCCAGGGTTCTGGGTTGGACCTCAGGACAGGCGCAGGGCCATGGGGGTCACTCCCCCACATTCTGAAGGCCTCAAGTCCTGACTGCTTCTGAGCATTGGACAGTTTTACACTGGACTCTTCTACCAGGATTAGCGGGGCAGCCTAAAGCCCACAGACCTACCCAAAACTGCCAAGACCCTTTAGGGGCCTGAGGAGCCCCTATTGATCTCTGTCCCCAGAGAACACCTGCACTCTAACTTTGGCCTTCATTCAAAATCCCATCACATAGTTTTTTGGGGGGGAGGAGCCCTTTAAAAGGACTTGACAAGCTTCAAGGCCCCTCATCCTGGCTTCGCCCTACTCCAGTCTGTGGACGGCCTCCTGTTAGCTGATGCTGACCGACCACCTACCTGCGAGACACACCCGAGACCTGCTCCAACTGCTCCAGGTCTCAATGTACTTACTGTGTCTCCATGGAGAAAGCTCAACTTTGTCAGACAAAAGTCTTCTGGTACAGCTGGGCATGGTGGCGCACGCCCTTATTCCTAGCACTTGGGAGGCAGAGGCAGGCGGATCTTTGTGAGTTCAAGGCCAGCCTGGTCTACAGAGTGAGTTCGGACAGCTGGGGCTACAGGGAGACCCTGTCTCAAAAAGACAAAACAAAACAAAACAGTCTTCTGATACAAACTCTCTCAAGGTAAGAGGGTCTTTGCTGTGACAGGGAAGGAAACCATCCTTCAGATCCCTCCCCCCCAAAAAAACCCAGGCATACAAATTCCAGGGGGTAGTGGGATATTGCCAGCTCTGGATCCTGGGCTTCACCCAAATAGCAAGCCCCCTCTACTCGGCCACAGCTGGGGACCAGCCCTTATGATGCACAGAGCTAGAAAACCAGATATGGGGACTGGAGAGATGGCTCAGCGGTTAAGAGTGCCGACTGCTCTTGCAGAGCACCCGGGTTCGATTCCCAGCACCCACACGGCGACTAAGAACTGTCTTTAATCACTCCAGTTCCAGGGGAATCCGACACCCTCTTCTGACCTCTGTGGCATTACACGACACGGGTGCACCAACCTACATGCAGACAGTACACTCGCACACATAGAAAATAGTAATTAATTAATTTTAAAAAATCAGACATGCTGGATAGCCTTAGTGTCAACTTGATACACCTGGGTAGGGAGACCTCGCTTGGGGAATTATCACCATTAGACTGGTCTGTGGCCACATCTGTGGGGCATTTTCTTGATTTTTGAGTGATGTGGGAGGGCCCAGCTCACTGTGCTGGCACGGCCCCTTCTCGGGCTGTCCTATGCAATGGCTAATCCTAGCTATCAACTTGACTGGATCTGGGATTAACTAAAACGGGAAAGAGACCTTGGGATTGGCTCATTTGAAGCTGCAAGACCCACCCTAACTGTGGGCGTTGTCTTCTGATGGCACCGGGCATAAAAGGCCGTGGCAGAAGGTGCTCGCCCCTTTTAGCAGCTTGCCCTTCTCTCTCACTGGTGAGTTCATCTTGCTGCTGTGACCAACTCCTCAGATTCCAGCGAAGACGGGAGACTAGCAGATCTCCCAGGATCCATCAGGCCTTTTGTGCCAGATTGGGACTACTGAGACATCCAGCCTCATAGACTTTTCAGCCTCTCCAATATGGTGAAGCCATTGTTGGCCCGACTCAGACCCATGAGCTAATCTAATAAATCCATAAATAAATATATATATTCATTCTACCGACTCTGTTTCTTTTTTTATTTTTTAAAATTATTTATTATTTTTTATGTACATGAGTGTGCTGTCTGCATGTAGGTTGGTGCACCTGTGTCATGCAATGCCTCGGGGGTCAGAAGAGGGTGTTGGATTCCCCTGAAACTGGAGTTAAAGATGGTTCTTAGCCGCCATGTGGGTGCTGGGAATCAAACCCAGGTCCTCTGTAAGAGCAGTCAGTGCTCTTAACCACTGAGCCATCTCTCCAGCCCCCCGACTCTGTTTCTTTAGAGAACCTTGACTAATATATTCTGTGCTAAATAAGAAAGCAGGTTGAGCTTGGGCCAGGGGAGCAAGCCAGTAAGCAGCGTTCCCCTATGGCCTGTACATCAGCTTCTGCCTCCAGGTTCCTGCCCTGAGTTCCTAGTTTGGGCTCCCTCGGTGATGAACTGTGACCAGGGAGTTGTAAGCCAAATAAAACCTTTCCTCCCCAAGTTGGTATTGGTTAGAGTGTTTCGTCAGAGCGATCGAAAGCAAATGAGAACAATGGGCTTTCCAAATCCTAGAAAGGTTTTGGAACCCAAGCCCCCACTCTGATCTTCCATGATGGCACAAAACCATTCCACCGTTTTGTTCGGGACCCTGGCAAAGCCGTGGAGTGTACTTGCCCAGGCAACTAGACCAAGTAGCTTCAGGGTGCCCTCCAATGTACAAGCCATAGAAGCCTGCCCTGGTGAAGGAGGCTGACAAGCTCACCTTTGGCCTAGGCTTAACCCTCCTCCAGGGAGCAAATGGCCAATGGATGTCAAATACCCACAACACTCAGTATGAGAGACTGCTCCTTGATAGGCCCTATCTCACCTGGCAACACGGATGCCTGACAATAACCCAGAGGTGCCCCTACCTGACTGTGATCTACTGGGCATCTCCAAGGCCAGTCACCCAGACCTCCAAGACACTCCCTTACCTGAGGCAGATGCTAATTTGTTCACGGTGGAAGCAGCTTTGTGACAGAGGGAACCTGGAAGGCCAGGGAGCCACACCCACCTGCCAGGACGCCATCTGGGCCCGAGCCTTGCCCCAGGGCACCTCCGCACAAACAACTGAATTGATCACCCTCACCCGGGCTCAGTGTTGGGGAAAGGATACGTGGGTGAGTATCCTCCCAGGCAGCCGATGTGGTTTTGTCAGCCTTTCGTCCGATGCCGTGATCTACGAGGAAGGAGGACTCTGACACTTCCGTGACACAGATCAAGACACAAGATCAAGTGGCCAAGTGGACTGCAGACTCCCTGTTGAGACACTCCTGTCCCCAGGAGATGAAAAAAGACCCCATGAGATGACAGACCCGGCCAGCCTTCAGAATCCTCCTTCCTGCGCCCCTTGGACACCTCCTTGTGGACCAGCTTCATCAGATGACCCTCCTGGGTGGTCTGAACGACTTTCTGGTATTTGTGGGACATTCTCTGATTGGATAGAGGCCTTTTCCTCACGATGGTAGAAAAGCCTCCTACACGAGATAATTCCAAGGTTTGAGCTGGCTCTGTCAATTGGCTCGGATAACGCTAAATTAATCTTAGAGACCAGCGAAAACTGGCCCAACGTCCTGTCCCCTGATCCTCCTCCAGGTTAGATATGTTCCCCTTTTAATATTTTACTTTTATTTTATGTGTTTGAATATATTGCCTTCGTGCTTGTAAGTGTACCCTTGTCATGCAATGACTGTAGAGGTCAGAAGAGGGCATTGGATACCCTGGAACTGGAATTATGGATGGTTGTTAGCTGCCATGTGGGTGCTGGGAATTGAACCTGGGTCCTCTGCAAGAGAAGTCAGCCCCACATATATTCCTTATAAGATGGGTTTCACCCCACATAAGATTATGTTCAGAAGGCCACCTCCCTCACTAGTTAGACTAAGGGACCCTACTCTGAAAAATTACTTATCAGTCTCTCTTAAAGCATCTGCAGTTTCCCCAACAGGCCCAGGCTACAGTCCCTTCTAACGTTTCAAACATTTTCCTGGTTCCCTCCTTAGAGAGGGAGGGAAAGACCAGCAGTCCCTGGTTCTATCAGTGGTTTGGTTGGAATCTGTGGCTGACCATCTTGCTTACAGACCTCACAGATCCTCTCCTTCTTCTCCTGAATCTAATGATTGGACTTCACCCAATTAACTGGTTGTTAAACTTTGTCAAACAACAGATAGCTCCTGTCAAATTCATGTACCTGAGAGCCCAGTACACCCCCTGTCACCTGAGGATATTGAGTCAATGCTTTGACTCTGACCTGACACCAGTGGGGAATGAAATGGCAAAGCTGACTCCATCTTGTTCTAGCTGGCTTCTGCTTTACCTTGTGTTTCTTCCCAGCCATTCCCACTGCAGCCAGCCTGAATGTCCCATGGAGACTGCAGCTGTAGCTTCTGGGGTACATACATTGCTTCTGTAATACCTGGAAACATCCAACTAGCCTGGTATATGCCCAGGTAGCAAATCCTTCCATCCAGCTACACCTCCATGGAGCCCATTGTGTCTTCAATTCTGAGAAACTTGTTTTTTCTGGTTTTGTTTTTTGGTCTTTTTGAGACAGGGTCTCCCTGCAGCCCCAGCTGTCCTGGAACTCTCTGTGTAGACCAGGCTGGCCTTGAACTCACAGAGATCCACCTGCCTCTGCCTCTGCCTCAGCCTCCTGAGTGCTGGGATTAAAGGCGTGTGTCACCACACCGGGCTTTAAAACTTTTTATTATCTGAAAACCTTTTTGTTAACTGACCTGTCCTGCTTGGTCTGATGTAACTATGGTTATTGGCTTTGCCCTGGCATATGCAATTGTAGTTTCAGGCTTTATAAACCCCACTCTGCTTCTCCTCGGGGTTGAGTGCTATTTGGGGTCTTAGCCCCTCTCTGACCACAAGCCTTTTTTTTTTTTTTAGGTGATAGAAGACTCCCAATTTGTCCAACCACCGCTATGTGGCATTCCTCTACGCCTCATGCTCTGTATTACAGTTTGACAAGGGGTGAGACGACACAGAGAGCCTGATGATTGTACAGTTATAGTGTCTGATTTTGAGTTGTGTGAATTTACTGTCGAAAATTATGCATGTATTTGAAAATTCATTAAGATTTTTCTGAAAGAATATATTAAGAATCACCTGTGGGCATTTGTGGGATAATGACATTTGTCATCTTACACACTTGTAGGTTACATATACGAATTCTTAATTTAAAATGTATAATTAATTTCTGGGCATGGTGGCCCATGCCTTAAATCCCAGCACTTGGGAGGCAGAGGCAGGTGGATCTCTGTGAGATGGGGGCCAGCCTGGTCTACATAGTGAGTTCCAAGCCAGGTGGAACTACAGGGCGAAATTGTCTTAAATAAATAATAAAACAATTTATTATAATGATCAATGTGACCATATTCTGAATACACAAAGAAGTATTCGTGTAAACCAGGAGTGGTGGTCCACACCTAATCCCAGCACTAACGAGGCTGAGGCAGGAAGATTGCATGTTTGGGGTTACTTTGGGCTACACAGTGTCTCAAAAAAGAAAAAAAAGGAAAGTTGCTTGAGGGAATGGGAAGGTGGGGGCGGTGCAGAAGTGGGGTGCGGTTTGGGGTGGGGGTGGCTTTCCTTTCCATTTTTTTCCCATTCTTCCAAAAGTCTGAAATTTTTAACACCTGAGTGGTATAAAAGAGGCCAGGAGATGGCTGGGGGAGGAGCAACCAGTTGGTAAAATGCTTGCCTGGCAAATGTAAGGACCTGGGTTCAATCCCCAGAACCCATGTAAAAATGCTGGGTGTGGTGGTGCCTGCTTGTAATCCCAGAGCTTGGGGCAGAGCCGGGAGGATCCCCCTCGGGTTTCCTGTTCAGCCAGCCTGGCCTGCTTAGAGAGCTTCAGGCCAATGAGACTCTGTCTCCAAGGAAACGAACAGCATTCCTGAGGGTGACATCTAAGGTCTGACGTCCATGTGTGCACGTGTACACACACACACACACACACACACACATCTAAGGTGGGCTCTGACTTCCATGTGTGCACGTGTCCACACACACATCTAAGGTGGGCTTCCATGTGTGCACGTGTACACACACACACATCTAAGGTCTGACTTCCGTGTGTGCATGTGTACACACACACATGCACATCTAAGGTCTGAGTTCCATGTGTGCACGTGTACACACACACATCTAAGGTGGGCTTCCATGTGTGCATGTGTTTACACACACACGTCTAAGGTCTGACTTCCATGTGTGCATGTGTACACACACACATACGCACACACATCTAAGGTCTGACTTCCATGTGTGTGTACACACACACACATCTAAGGTGGGCTCTGACTTCCATGTGTGCACATGTACACACACACATCTAAGGTGGGCTCTGACTTCCATGTGTGCACATGTACACACACACACACACACATCTAAGGTCTGACTTCCATGTGTGCACGTGTACACACACACACACATCTAAGGTGGAATCTGACTTCCATGCATGCACGTGTATACACACACACACACACACATCTAAGGTGGGCTCTGACTTCCATGTGTGCATTTGTACACACACACACACATCTAAGATCTGACTTCCATGTGTGCACGTGTACACACATCTAAAGTGGGCTCTGACTTCCATGTGTGCACATGTACACACACACACACACATCTAAGGTGGGCTCTGACTTCAATGTGTGCATGTGTACACACACACACACATCTAAGGTGGACTCTGACTTCCATGTGTGCACATGTACACACACACATCTAAGGTGGGCTCTGACTTCCATGTGTGCACATGTACACACACACACACACACACAAACACACACACACACCCTGAACTAAGAATGGGCCGGAGAGCTGGCTCAGAATTCTAGTTTCCTTTCAATTGCTGTGACAAAACACTCTGACCAAAACCTTCTTGGGGAGGAAAGGGTTTATTCATCTTACATCTCCCAAGTCACACTTCATCACTTATGGAGCCCAAAGTAGGAACTCAAGGCAGGAACCTGAGGCAGGAGCTGAAGCACAGGCCATGGAGGAAACTGCTTATTGGCTTGCTTCCCCGGCCCATGCTTAAACTGCTTTCTTACACAATACACAACAACCTGCCCAGGGGCAGCACCTCCCACAGTGGGCTGGGCCTTCCCACATCACTCAAAAATCCAGAAAATACTCTACAGATGTGGCCACAGGCCAGTCCAATGGAGGAAATTCCCCAATTGAGGCTCCTTCAACCTAGGTGTGTCAAGTTGACACTAAAGCTATCCAGCACACTCAGTAAGTAAGAGCACTTGGTGTGCAAGCAGGTACCCGAGTCTCGCTCTCCAGCACCCATGCACAATGCTGTGCATGTGTGCCTGTCCCCAGTGTGGTGGGGAGCAGAGACCAGCTGGGGCTCGCTGACTGCCAGCCTCACCCACGGCTAAGCAAGGGGCCATCATAAAAGAATAAGGTGAAGAGTGAGGGAGCAGGATACCACAGAAGCCCTACCCTGGTCTCTGCACACCCACCCACATATTCATGAGCAGATAGCATACACACTCACGTACATTTAAAAGAATGACAGAAAGGGAAGGAGGGAGGGAGGAAGAGGATGAGGGGAGGAAGGAGAGAGATGGAGGCCCGGGCATGGCTACAGCATGGGTAGAGGACTTGCCCAGTGTGCACCTGGCCCAGGGTTCCATCCCCAATGGGGGGGGGAGAATTGGGTGTTGGGCATCGAATATGGGAAAGGATCCTCCTTCCTCCCTTTCTCCTTGAAAAAAAAAAGCCATAAATGTGGATTCCTGAAGATTTGAAAAGATGAGTTTTTATGGCACAAAAGGTGCAGAGACCTAGCCACCCCGGGCGTGGGTGAAGAGGACTGGAGGAAAGAATGTAGGGAGGGGGCTCCTGGTGTGGCTGGGGGAGTCCCTGAAGTGATGCCCCCCAAGGAGGAAGGGGAGCAGCCAGGCAAGAGCCAGCCTGTCCTCACTGTCAGTGTCTGCTGCCCAGTGGGCTGAGACATGGTGGTAATGATACTCGTGGTCGCTGTCCCTGTGACTTTCTGATGGGTCGCTGCACTTTCTGCACTGGTGCGGTGGGGAAATGCAGCAATCAGAGAGCCCTGAGAGCCCTGTCCCTAGTGCGGTGTGACAGGCTGACGGGCTGAGGCGACCAAGGTCCCCGACAATCACAGCCTCCACTGGAAAAGAAGAAGAGGGAATGGGAAGCTACATGGTCATGGTGGGCGTGAGGATGGCGCTGATGACACTGATGACAAGAGGAATGATGGTTGTGATGAGCATGGTGATAATGATAGTAATGAAGGTGATGGTGATGGTGGTGACGGTGATGACGGTGACGATGATAACGGTGACGATGATGATGCTAATGGTGGTGGTGGTGGTATGGTGATGATGATGGTGATGCTGGTGGTGATAGTTTTGGTGGTGATGGTGATGATAAAAGGAAATATTAGTTCTTTTTTTAATTAATTAATTATTCTTTTGTGTATGAGTGTACTGTCTGCATGAAGGTTGGTGCACCTGTGCTGTGCAATGCCACAGAGGTCAGAAGAGGGTTTCAGATTCCCCTGGAACTGAAGTTAAAGATGGTTCTTAGCCGCCATGTGGGTGATGGGAATCGAACCCAGGTTCTCTGCAAGAGAACCCCTCTCCCCACCTTCCCTGCATCTCCTAGAAGATGGCCTCTTGGGCCAGGCTGAGCCCTGTGGTTGGAGGTGCTGCAGTCCTGGGTGTGACCACCAGGTGGCGGAGTGGCCGTACAGAGCCCTGCACCCTGCAGTCCCAGAAAAGCAGAAAATACAAGTTAAAAATTCCTTGGCCTGAAGTGGAAAGTCAGTTGGAGATTCCGGGAGCCTTCTGGAAAATCTGGGAGGTTTGACCTTCTGCTGTGAGCAAAGCCGGGGACGGGGGAGGGGTGTCCGTGACAGGCAAAGGGCAGGGAAAGCAGAGGAAAGGAAATAAAGTCCCACACACCTTGGATTTCAGGCCCTTGGAGCCCAGAGACTAGAAAGCCAGAGCCAAGCCCAGCGACCTGCCCACCCCCACTACACACACAGAGGAACCCTGGGGCTCAGGGGGAGGAGCCCAAAAAATGCCCTGCATTTTGGAGCCCAACCTGCAATCTCTGATGCATGCTCAGGTTTGCAGACATCATTTCATAGTCTAGAAACCAGGAGGTAAGGAGACAAGAATCCCCCACCCCCTGAAGTTTAAGTCCAGTGTCCCCTAGGACTCGAGGTTTCTGCCGTGGCAGGGTCTGGCCTGCCCGTCTCTCAACCAGGCTTGCATTAGCCTGGGTTCCCAGTCCCCTCTATTGTAGACTGGCTAAGGAGGTCCGGAACAGAGCAGACTAAGGAAGGAGGCTCAGCCTCATCCTCCCGCCAGGCCCCACGCCCCCCTCCCAGCCCCCACCCACCCCCCCCCCCCCCCAACCCCCCCCCCCCCGCTTCCTTGCTGACCGCCATCTTGGCCATGCTCCCCAAGCCCTCTGGGGACATTCTCAGAAACCCTGGGTCAAGACACCACGTACTCCTCACCCATGCACCCAGCACTTCTGCACACTTCCCTCAGAAGCTACCCAGCCCCCTCCCTCTCACACCCCAGGAGGGAGGTTACTTGGGCTGGTCATGATTTTGACCTATTTCCTGTATTCCAGCTTTTCACTGGGATCTGCTCCAGGTCAGGCGGGCAGCGGCAGCTGTTCAAAGTGTCTGGTTGGAATATGAGTTTGACTGTGTGACCTTGGACAAGGTGGCTGCCCTCTCTGACACTTGTTTTCTTGTTTGAAGGGGTTAACCCGCGTTTCTCTCTTGGGCTGCTGTGAGGAGTGGGTGAGGGCTTCCAGCAGTGCCCACAGGCAGGTGAGTGCTGAGAGCAGAGAACGCTGCCAGCTCAGCCGGATGCCCTGCGCTGGGGCTGACTGGCAGGCTTAGGGTGAGCAAAGAGATGAATGAGTGGGACTTGACACACTTCCATACACTGTCATCCCTCGGTCCCACCCTGGAAGCTTCCAGTCTAATAAACACAGCCTCCACGTAAAAGAGGTCAATCAGGTAAAGGTGCTAACCCCCAAGCCTGCTGGCCTGAGCTTCATCCCTGGAACCCAAGAGAGAGGGAAAGAGAGAGAGAGAAAGAGAGAGAGAGATCTGCAAGTTTGACATCTGCAAGCATTGCACACACATACACACACACATACACACACACATACACCCGTGTATTTTTTTTTTTTTGTCTTTTTGAGACAGGGTCTCTCTTTAGTCCCAGCTAGCCTGGAGCTCCCTTTGTAGACCAGGTGGGCCTTAAACTCACAGAGATCCACCTGCCTCTGCCTCCCAAGTGCTAGGATTAAAGGTGTGCACCTCCACACGCAGCCACACATGTAATTTTAAAAAGAAGTGAAAGTGTATACAAATTTGAATGGCAAGATAGCTTGGTGAACCAAGGTGTTTGTTGCCAAGACTCCAATCCCTGGGATCCACATGGTGGATGAAGAGAACCAATTCTGACCTCCGCATGTTTGCTGTGAACATGCTTGCTGTAGGGGGTACACACACACACACACACACCCATAAATGAATGTTTAAAAAAAGAAAGAGGTGAAGCCAGGCGTGGTGGCACACACCTTTAATCCTAGCACTTGGGAGGCAGAGGCAGGCGGATCTCTGTGAGTTCAAGGCCAGCCTGGTCTACCGAGTGAACTCCAGGCCAGCTGGAGCTACGGGGAGACCCTGTCTCAAAAAAAAATACCCCCCAAAAAGAACAAAAAGAAAAAGAGATGAGTGCTGTATCAGCAGTTGAGCTGATCGCGGGTTCAGATGAGGCCAGCAACGTCTTCACCAAACAGCTCCGTGCTGAGGGTTTGACAGGCTCTGGACTCCTGAGTGAGAGCAGCTCGTGGCAGGAGCCCAGGCTGAAGTTAAACTTTAACGCCCCTTCCGTGGGCAGTGGCCAGCGGACTGCCCCTCCGCAACTGTAACTCAGTAACAGCAGGCTTTGCATCAGACCTTTTAAAAATCTGCTGGACTTCTCCCTGCTAGTGCCAGGAAGGGCAGCGGTGGCCGGCCTTGCCATCCTGACCTGGAGGCAGCCCCGCACTCCAGGCAGCCCAGCCCAGCCCAGCCCAGCCCAGCAGGTGCTCTCCCTCCCATCCCCTCTCCAGACCTCTGGGACATCCCAGTGGCAGCTCCTGAAAACAGGACAAGGGGACGTTTCCTCCTTGCTGACAAGGGGGATTGTTGTTTGTTGCCACCCGGCAGGGTGAGGGGGGGCCGGGGAGCACTTAATTCTTGACCTCGCTTGTTTCCCTGACAGCAGTGTCAGCTCCCCCCATGGCGTTTGAGGCCCTCCTGGCGCGGGCTGGGGGTGCGGGGACCTTCCAAGTCCTACAACTCTGCACCCTGCTCCTCCCGGCCCTCTTGATACCCTGTCACATGCTCCTGGAGAACTTCTCTGCAGCCATCCCAGACCACCGCTGCTGGGCCCGTGTACTGGACAATAGCTCTGAGGTCCCCGCCAACCTGAGCCACAAGGCCCTGCTAGCTGTCTCCATCCCACCCGGCCCCAACCAGCAGCCTCAGAAGTGCCTGCGCTTCCACCACCCGCAGTGGCAGCTCCTGGACCCCAACACCTCGGCCACCAACTGGAGCAAAGCTGCCACCGAGCCATGCGTGGACGGCTGGGTCTATGACCACAGTACCTTCTCAGCCACGATTGTGACCAAGGTAAGGGTCCCCAAAGCTCACCTGCACAACTCGCCTCCTCCCCAGCCTCAAATGGTGAACAGAACGTCAGTGTTCTCTGGGGCTAGGGAGGTGCTCATTCCGCAAAGTGCTTGCCATGCGGGCATGAGGACCCGAGCTCAGATCCCTTAGAACTCACATCAAGGGAGGCAGAGACAGGAGGATCCCTGGGGGTCAGCAGCCAATGAGACCAGCCTGGTCAAATCAGTGAGCAGAGACCCTGTTGCGAAAACGGTGAAGAGCATTCAAGGAAGATGCCTAATGTTGACTCCATGTGCGTACACACACACACACACACACACACACACACACACACACCAGCACATGCATTTAGAAGAGTTATCCAGTTATCCATTGAGGGATGGCAGACTTCACCCAGGACCATCTCCAGAGGCAGATAACCAGGGTAGGGGGCCTGCTGTCAGGGCGGGCAGATGGGCTGGGCTCGCACTAAAGATAAAGAGGCACTTACAGCCAGGAGCCTGGGAAAGTTGGGGGGTAACAGAGATGATCCCTGAGCCCCTGGTGGTCCCACCAAGACATCTTGGGTGGGGTGGAAGGTGAGGAACAATTACAGGGTGAAGAGTTTGTGCTGGACTCTTAGCAGAGTTCTTTTGCCAAACCAGAGTGTACCGGAACACAGATGGACTTAGGAGAAATTTGCTCATGTGGAGAATGTGTATGCTTGAGTGTGTGCAGGTGCATGTGCATATACATGTGTGTGCATGCACGTGTGCGTGTGTGTGCACGTGTAGCCACTTTTATGTGTATGAGTGTTTTGCCTACATATGTGTCTGTGCACCTCTTCTGTGTCTGATGCCCCTGCAGGCTAGAAGAGAGTGTTGGATCCTCTGGAACTGGAGTTACGGAGGGTTGGGAGCCATTATGGGGGTGCTGGTAACTAAACCCCTCCCTTCTGCAAGAGCAACAAATACTCTTAACTGCTGTATTAGTCACTTTTCTGTTGCTGTGATAAAACACCATGACCAAAGGAACTTATAAAGGAGGAGTTTATTTGAGCTTACGATTGACGGTTTCAGGGAATCAGAGTCCATTGTGGCGGGAAGTGTGGAGGCCGGGGCTAGAGCAGCAAGCCAAGGGTCACATCTCGCAATGAGCACAGGAAGCAGAGAAAGAGCGAGACTGGAGACCGCAAGGCTTGTTAAACTCACTAAGCCTGCCCCCAATAACGTACTTCCTCTAGCACAGCCACACCTTCTAAGACCTCCAAGAACAGTGCCACCAACTGGAGACAAAATGTCTGAATATTTAAAGCCTATGGGGGACACTCATTCAAACCACCACAACTGCTGAGCCATCTTTCCAGCCCCAGCCCACTTAAAATATTTTTATTTATTATTTATGTGTCTATTTATTTGCTTACACATGTAGGACTCGGTGCATGGGCACATGTGTGGAGTGTAGAAGAGGACACTGGTGTGCCTGTCACTCTCCACCCACTCCTTTGAGGCAGGGTCTCGCCCTGAACCAGGGGCTTGCATTTTCTTAGCCAGCCAGCTACCCTCCTGTCTCTGCTCCCCTCAGAGCTGGGGGTGCGGGTGCAGGTGCGGGTGCGGCTATCCAAGCTCCAGTCCTCAGGCCTGCATGGCCAGCACTGTTAGCCGCCCCCTCCCACCATCTTTGTAGCCCCCCCACGTCCTGTGAGACAGGGTCTCTCACTGGGAAAGCAAGCTCCCCGAACCTGCTTACACTGGTTTTCCAGTGAGCCCTAGGGACCGTCTGTCTCTGTGTCCTCTGTCACTGCTTCTTGGGTTATGAGGTGTGCACGACCACGCCCAGCTTTTCATGTGAATTCTGGGGACTCAACTTAGACCTTCCTGCTTCTGCAGGAAGCAGCTTACTTGCCTCCTGAGATACCTCTCAAGATTCCCTCTCTCAAGAGGAGAATTATCAGTCCACCTGTTCTTCTGAACGCAGGTTCAGATCTAGACAGGAGGCCTTGGGACTGGCCCGTCTACACAATCAGTGTTTAGAAGAGTAAGGCTGGGTCAGCAACTCTTCTTCTTTTTCTTTTTTTAAAAGTTTTAAAATTTATTTATTATTTTTATGTGTATGAGTGTACTGTCTGCATGTAGGTTGGTGCACCCGTGTCATGCAATGCTGCAGAGGTCAGAAGAGGGCATCGGATTCCTCTGGAAATGGAGTTAAAGATTGTTCTTAGCTGCCATGTGGGTGCTGGGAATCGAACCCGGGTCCTCTGCAAGAGCAGTCGGTGCTCCTGCTAAGCCATCTCTCCAGCCCCAGCAGCTCTTCTATCATCTTTAGGTGACATGTCCTGTCCTGTAGGCTTACCCCTAGACAGGCCCTCACACAGTCCTTTGGGCTGGGTCGGGTCACTGTCCATATTGAATAGGTGAAGCTGTCAGATGCAAGCAAGGTACATAGTGTCCTGTCACTGGACATGTAGTGCTGCATGCAGACAGACCCTGTCCCCCATAGCCTACTACTGTGAACCTAGGGATCCCTAGTGGGGCTAGGCGCTGAGGACCTCCCTCCGCCAGCCACTGTCTCCCACATAACAGAGAAGCCACCACGCCTCCTTCTCTTTCAGTGGGACCTGGTGTGTGGCTCGCAGAGCCTGAAGCCCATGGGCCAGTCCATCTTCATAGCTGGGATTCTGGCAGGATCCTTCATCTGCGGTCTTCTGTCCCATCGGTAAGCATCTCCCCCTCTCCTGTGGCACGGAGGCATCAGAAGGGACTTCCTCCCAGGTGTGCCACGCATTGCTGCTGAGCCCCAGGGAATTCAAACCCAGGTGCCCAATGCCAAAGCCAGGTTCTTCACTCTATATTTACCTCAGCCCTGAGAGCAAGGCAAAAGCCTTCTATATGTGCTTCTGGACACTTCTAGAAGCTTCTAGAAGCTTTGAGAAAGCAGACCTGCCTGCAGTCGCCTCCCTTCACCAGTCCTTGGGCAGGTAACACCCACCCCGTGGAGTCTCCGAGCCCCACGTGCTCCTCTCCTCACAGGCTTGGGCGCAAGCCGATGCTCATCTGGTGCTGCCTGCAGGTGGCGGTGGCCGGCGCCAGTACCACCCTGGCTCCCAGCTTCCTCATCTACTGTGGCCTTCGGTTCCTGAGCGCCTTCGGGGTGGCTGGAGTCCTCCTGGCCCAGTCCTCACTGAGTGAGTCCCCTGGAGTCCCTCGTTTTTGCTCCTGCCCCAGGGATGGGAGCGACCTGGCCTTCATCCGGGCCTCTGTGTCACCTTGCAGTGGCCGAGTGGACCACAACCTGCAGGAGGGCTGTTACCATGACGATCCTGGGCTGCACCTACAGCACGGGCCAGATGGCCTTGGCTGGCCTGGCCTTAGCCCTGCGGGACTGGAGAGACCTCCAGCTGGCCGTGTCCGTCCCCTTCTTGGTCTTCTCTCTGCTGTCCTGGTCAGTACAGTGTGGGGTTTCTTCTTATGGGAGACCCTGGAGGGGGGGATCCCCTCATCTCACCGCCTGTCTGGTCACATTCCATGGGAACCACAGGAAGACAGCGACACTGCTCTGAGTCCCTGGGCGACTTTTTGGCCAGAAGCCTGTGGCTCCCATCCAGTGGGGACAGGTGTCCACTGCCCCGTGAGCACTAGCCTGAGAAGGGACACTGCCAACATGGAAAACAACAGTAAGCAGTGTTTCCGCCTTTCCTTGAAACCTGAAAAGGTCCTGGGGCATTAGGCAGGAACCTGGCCAACGGAGCAGCTGCCGCTGTCTTCGGAGTCCGTCCTCTGGGCAGGGGCTGGCCCAGCCTCCCTTCACACTGGCACTGTCCCCAACTACCACCCTCACCCTTGGCACCTACTTCTGTGAGGATTGACTTTGGTTACCAGACGGTCCCAATGTCACCGTTTCTTTGAGTCCTGTGAAAATCCCAGTGTGAAAATCTCTGCTCGGGTGGGGACTGGGGTAAGGGACGGGATGGGAAAGCCCACGGGAATGATGTCACCGGGAGTTCTCTGGCACCCACAAGCTGGAGCCAGTCAGCCCTGCCACAGGGGTACGAAAACAGAACACTGTCCTTCATTCGTCCTTTCTTAGATGCCCAGGTAGGTTTCAGGCACTGATAAAAAGCCACCCACGCTGTGGAGTTTTTATTCTGTGAACAGGACCAAGAAGCATGGGGCCTTCGCCATGGCATAACTGCACACCCCACCACCCAACAACCCAGGCTGCATGGGTGCACACTGGGCGCAGCTTGCTACATGAGAGCCCCACATTGTCTGATAGGGAAATGTCTCTGTCACTGTTTTCTGCTGAAGGCCTAGGTCCAGAGAGTGTTAGGTACTTGCCCAAAGTCACTCAGCTGATGCATATCAGAGGCGAAATTTTTAAAAATTTTATGTGTATGGTATATTGCCTGCATGTATATAAATGCACCTGTATCATACAATGCCCACAGAAGTCAGAATGACTGTTGAATTCCCCTGGAACTGGAGTTATAGACAGTTGTTAAATGCCATGTGGGTACGGGGAACTTGAACCTGGGTCCTTTGCAAGAGCAACTAGTGGTCTTAACCACTGAGCCATCTCTCCAACCCCCAGAGGCAAGATTTGAATTTGGTCTGGACAGGCTGGTGTGTGTGTGTGTGTGTGTGTGTGTGTGTGTGTGTGTGTGTGTGTACGGAGCCTGATGCATGGATAGTGCTGAAACACTGAGTCTTTAGCTCCAGGCTGCTTTTTCTTTTAGGACAACCTTGCCCTATTTGGGCTCAAGCCCACCACGTGACCCAGGCTGGCCCTGCACTTTCCTCTCTGCTGGGTCACCTCCTGAGTGCTGAGTCAAGCCTATGCCACCAGCTTGATCGGGCGACTGTTTTTTTCTTTTTGGTCTTTTGAGATAGAATCTCACTATGTAGCTAGCCCCAACTGACCTTCCTGTGTAGACCAGGTCAGTCTCAAACTCACAGAGATCTGCCTGCCTCTGCCTTCCAAGTGCTAGCATTGAAGAAAGGTATGGGCTGCCACACCTGGCCAGGTGATTCTTCGCCACTGTGTCAAATCGCCTCCAACAGAACCAAGCTCTAGTGTCTTGTACCAGGAAAATGTTTCTCCTGGCTAGCTGTCCTTAAGGTTGGGGACAAACAGGCTGGCTTTATAGAGTCACTGGGCTCTGCCTTAAAGTAATTAAACTGTGACCAAAAAAATCAAAACAAAAGATAGATGATTGATAGCTAGCTAGATAGGTGGGTGGGTGGATGGATGGATGGATGGATGGATGGATAGATGAAAGTAGAGCCTTTTACATTTACTAATTTATTTTGTGTTTACAAGTATGTGCATGACACACATGTATGTAGCCATAAGAGGACAACTTGCAGGAGTAGGTCTCTCCTTTCACCATGTGGGTCCTGGAGATTGAACTTAGGTTGTCAGGCTTGACAGCAAGCATGTGTACCCACTGAGTCACCATGTGGCCCATGTGGCCTTTCTATCACTGAAAAGGTCCCAGAATCACTGGAGAGGTAGGCACTTCTGGGGATGTCCCAGACCAGGAAGCCTGCACACGCACTGCACACGCACTGCACACGCACTGCACACGGAGCTTCTGGCACTGAGGGAGGCCAGATGGG
The DNA here is from genome assembly GCA_009823505.1 of Rhizomys pruinosus. Lineage (NCBI taxonomy): Eukaryota > Metazoa > Chordata > Mammalia > Rodentia > Spalacidae > Rhizomys > Rhizomys pruinosus. The sequence continues at coordinate 989,414 of VZQC01011847.1, forward strand.
GTGAGTAGGGAGGACAAGGAGGCCAGGGAATGAGACTCAGATGAATTCCAAGGCTCCCAGCCAAGCCTTCACAGTATAGGTGAGAAGCGGCCTCCTGAGCTACCCACCATCCCCTCCTACCTGATTCAGGAGCATCGCATCACCAGGGTGAACCAGGACAGCCAAGTCCCAGCCAAGTCCTTGCTTCTCTGACAGGTGGCTTCCAGAATCTGCTCGATGGCTGATTACCAGAGGCCAACCGGAGAGGGCACTTCAGGAACTCCAGAAAGTAGCCAGAATAAATGGCCACAAGGAAGCCAAAAAGACAATGACCATAGAGGTGAGAGGCTCCTGTAGCAGGTCAGGAAAGGACGGACACCTGCAGTGCCCCAGGGCTCACTGCACCACCACCTTCATGCTCCACCAAGAACATCACCACAAACTACCAACATCCAATATAGCACCACCACCACCACATGAACACCACCAGTGAAGGCAGAACCATCGACGTCTTCCACAACAGCCTCAGAACTCCACTCCCCAGTAGTGTATTCACTGCCCTCGTCTCTACTCGCACCACCACAGTGGATTTTCTCTCCACCAAAACCAACACCACCATTAACATCACCATCAACATTTCTAGAAAATACCATCAATCACTTCCATCATCTTTATCACCATCACCACCATCGCCACTGTCACCATCATCACCATCATCCCCACCATCATCCCCACCGTCATCCCCCCTGTCATCCCCACCATCATCCCCCCGTCAGCCCCCATCATCCCCACCGTCATCCCCACCATCATCCCCACCATCATCTCCAGCATCATCCCCACTGTCATCCCCACCGTCATCCTCAGCACCATCCCCACCGTCATCCCCACTGTCATCCCCACCATCATCCTCAGCACCATCCCCACTGTCATCCCCACCGTCATCCCCACCATCATTCCCAGCATCATCCCCATTGTCGTCCCCACCATCATCCCCACCGTCATCCCCACCACCATCCCCAGCATCATCCCCACCGTCATCCCCACCATCATCCTCAGCACCATCCCCACCGTCATCCCCACCATCATCCCCACCATCATCCTCAGCACCATCCCCACCATCATCCCCACCGTCATCCCCACCATCATCCCCACCATCATCCCCACCGTCATCCCCACCATCATCCCCAGCACCATCCCCACCGTCATCCCCACCATCATCCCCATGGTCATCCCCACCGTCATCCCCACTGTTATCCCCATCGTCATCATCCCCACCGTCATCCCCACCATCATCCCCACCATCATCCCCAGCACCATCCCCACCATCATCCCCACCGTTATCCCCATCGTCGTCATCCCCACTGTCATCCCCACCGTCATCCCCAGCACCATCCCCACCGTCATCCCCATTGGCTCCATCCTCATCATCACCCATCCCTATCATCACTATTATCATCAGCTCACTGTTAATCCAACCTACCAATAACAGCAATACCACTGTCATCACCAGTCTTACCTGTGACTTTAACCTGTGTCTTGCACACCTATTTCACAGGACTTCTTGGTGTATCTGGAGAAATGGGGCAGTTGTTAAGAATATGGTGGACGACGTCCTGCAGAGGACAGAGGGCATGGAGCTCCCTGAGGGTGGAGTACTAAGAGAAGCACCCAGGAGCAGGCCGCCTATTTAACACAGGCTGGTAGGGCCAGAGGTGCGGGAGGACGGAACGAGCCTTGGAAGAGCTGTGGGGTCAGTCTGGCAGAGCGGACATTCCCTGGTGCCAGCCATCGGCTTGGGGCTTTGCATGGTGCCTGCCAAGGAGCATATGGGTATTTTTCCACTGTGGCTAGGCAGGCCAAACCTGCAGGAGACGCTGGTGCCAGGGAGGAACTCTACTACCTGTATCACTCCTAGGCCTGGGCATCAGTGTCCAGAGTCCTCCGCCAGGCTGACCCCTGGCTGTATCCACTCAGGCACTGTCCCTGGCACAGGGACAGGTGGGAGCATCACTCTAACACTTGCTTTCCTTCCCCCGGGAGGTGGTAGTGTCCAGTATGGAGGAAGAGGTGACCACTAAGACTCACGGGTCAGTGCTGGATTTGTTCCGTGTGCCTGTTCTCTGCCGGAGGACCTGTGGTATATTGGTGGTGAAGTATGCTGTCCCAGTCACCCCTCTCAGAGACGTAGCTTGGTAGAGAGGGTGGTGTCCAGGGAGTCCAGCACCCTCAAGCCTCACAGGGAAGGATCGAGAGCAGAGCAGGCCATGTCTGGGCATGGTGTACGCAGAAAGCCGACTACAGGGACCCAGCTTGAATGGCAGACACCTGCAGGGGACTAGAGCCAGGCTGAGGCCAAGGGACGGACCATGGCATAAGAGGACACTGCCTGTCACCTTGGCGACTTGTCCTCACAGTGAGGCCCCAGAGAGTGACATCTGAACCCAGACCGGCTACTTCAGGTCCCCGGGCTTTGTTTCTATGCCTCACACAAAGGAAGTCCTCGCCTTGGCATCCAGTGGCACAGGGATCAGCCAAAGTCCCCTGTAAGCTAATTAGCTGGTGATGGTCAAACAGAAGGTCTGATCCCTGGGTACTGCATAAAACTTGGGGGGAGGGGGTCAGCCTGGATTACATGAGACCCTGTCTTGGAACAGAGAGACAGGGTGGGGGGAAAACTAAAGAGGATGAAACGTTATTTTATGCTGTAGCTGACCATACACGGCTTTTATAACAGCAGACACCACTGTCTCTGAACGAAGAATAAGATCAAATACTTTTTTGAATCTCTTATTTTTAGCTTTTTTTCCTTGATAAATTAGGAGGAAGCCAAAGTCCAGAACCCCCTACCCCCCCCCCCCAGGCTTTCTGGCTCCCCGAGGGGCCAGGGAGCATCTTTTGTTATTCAAATCAGAGGCTTTGAAGAACTAACCCCGGTGGGTTTACGGAGTTGGCTCTGTTGTTTGCTTGGGAAGCTCTAGATCCTAGCCATGCCCCTCCACAGCGCCTGCCCCAGTTGTCCCCTGTCTACTGGGCAAAGCCACCAGGGGCCTTGACCAATGACGAGCAAGGATCAGGACAGATTTTTAAAGTGGTGGGAAATAATTTCACCTCAGAGCCACTTGTCAGGTCAACCTCTGCGGAGCTGGAGGGTGCATCTCCCCATCCCCAGCCGAGGAGCAGCGCTCCCAGGTGCAGGGACATAAGGCTCTCTGTCCTGGGGGGATCCTCCAGACAACAGAGTCCAGGGTCCCCCACCGGGAAACCCCTCTACTGTCACTTCAATCTGTCCTTCAAGACTTACAAGGATCCGGCACCCAGAGGGTGCCCAGTGTAATTGGCTTCCAGAAAGCAAGTTAAAGGGGCCAGAGGGCCCCAAAGGTGCTGGCCCCCAGTGAGTACCTGGCAACCAGGGAAGTCAAGAGGGGACACCCATCCCACGGACCACATGGGAAACGCAGGAAGTTGTCACCCCTGCTCTGCCCTTCTCTGGGACAAGCCTGTCTCCTGGAGAGGTGTCCTGCATTCAACAGGCCACTCAGGTCCATCGATGGCCTCTGACAGGCAGTGGCCCCCGGGCAAGCCATGTGAGGATGTGAGGTGACACTGGGCTTGGGCCCCTCCTCAGCAGCCTGCCACTGACTCCAGCTGTGCCCACAGCTTCTTCTTTATGCTGTCCTACTATGGCCTCGTCCTCGACCTGCAGAGTTTGGGCAGGGACATCTTCCTCCTGCAGACCCTCTTCGGAGCTGTGGACTTCCTGGGCCGGGCCACCACTGTCGTCTTGCTCAGGTTCCTGGGCCGTCGCATGACCCTGGCGGGCTCCCTGGGCCTGGCAGGGTTCTGTATCCTGGCCAATGGGCTGGTGCCACAAGGTAAGGCAGGTGGTGAGCAGGGAGGCCCGGGTGGTGTCAGGCCCCCCAGCCACACACGTCTACACCACCCCTCCTTCTGCACTGCAGCCCCAACTGCAGAGCCTCAGCTCTGCCTGAGCTGTGACCTTCACGGTTTTGCTGCTGGGTTCAGAAATCCACTGCCCCCAACCAGGCCCCTAACCATTTTCCAGAAGAGGAAACTGAGAGGTTCAGAGAGGTGAAGCAGTAGCCCAAGTGGTTCAGCGAGGGACACAGCCAGAGATTAGACCTGAGGTGCAGGAAGGGCTTGGAAGACTGAATAAACTAGGCCAGAAGAGCAGTGAGCAGAGGGTGTGAGTGTGTGTGTGTGTGTGTGTGTGTGTGTGTGTGTGTGTGCGTGTGTGTTTTCTCCCTGTTCTAGGGTGATTTGAGACAAAGTTTCATGTAGTCCAGGCTGGACTCAAATGCCCTCTGTAGCCATGGAGGACTTTAAACTCTTAACCCTCCCCCCTTGCCCCCTTGGCTTAGGGCGATGGTGTGCATTATCATGTGAAGCTTCTTGCTTTTTTTTAAACATTTATTTATTCATGTGTGTCTATGCATATGTCACATGTGTGCAGGTGCCTACAGAAGAGGATGTTAGATTCCCTGGAACTAGAGTTAACAGGCAGTTGTGAGCCTCCTGATGGGTGCTGAGAACCGAACCCAGGTCCTCTGTAAGAGCAGCAAGCTTTCTTAACCACTGAACCATCTCACCAGCCTCTTCTCTTTGCTTTTTTAAATTATTTATTTTTATCTTATGGGTGTGAGTGTATCACTTACATGTGTGTCAGTGCAATGCCTGCAGATGTCAGAAGCGGTGTTAGATCCCCTGGAACTGGAGTTAATCCGATGCTTGTTAGACGGCATGTGAATGCTGGGAATCGAACCTGGGTCCTCTGCAAGAGCAGCCAGTGTTCTTAACTGCTGAGCCATTCCTACAGCCCCATACCCTTTTCTTTGCTCTTTAAAGCAGTAGGCCAGTGGTGGCAGAGAGCTGAGGAGAGTCCAAGATCCCATATTAGTTCTTAATGAAGCTGAGACTCCTGAAACATCCCCATGTCCCTTTCAGAGCTCATCAGGAGACGGGGGCAGGGCCCAGGGAACTGTGTCCTGTGCTGGCAGAATAGCCAGAAGGAATCCCGGATGCCCCCAATCAGCAACCAGCAAGGTCTGACTGAGAGTGAAGTGCCTCACTAGGCTCACAGCAGAACCCCAAAACCAGCAGAACCCCAAAACCAGCAGTACAAGTTGCTGAGAAAGTTTTCAAAGGCAAAGGCTTTCCATGAGACCTGCACTTGACAGCTCATAGGACTTGTGTGTGTGTGTGTGTGTGTGTGTGTGTGTGTGTGTGTGTACATGTGTGTCAGGGTGCATGTGCACATACATGTGGAGGTCAGATGTCAACCTCAAGTTGTTAGCCTCAGAAATACCATCCCATCTTTTGGGATGAGGCCTCTCACTGGCCTGGAGTTCACATATTAGGCTAGGCTGGCCCATGAGCCCCAGGGATCTGCCTGGTTCTGCCCAGGCCCTGAGATTACCAGTCCACCATGCCAAGCTTTTAACATGGGTGCTGGGAATCAGCTCAAATCCTATGCTTTCAAGGTAAGTACTTTACCAACAGAATCACCTCCCCAGCCTCTCTATAAGACTTTTATTATTTTATATTTTGGGTGCTGGGGATGGAACCGAGGGTTTTATACCTGCTAGGCAAGTATTGTACCATGGAGATACACCCAGCCCTGTAAGGCAGCATGAGGTGTGGGAAGAGGGAGCCAAGGCTAGACCCATGGGAGAGTGCCCAACTTCTGCTGCCTTGCCACCCAGCTACTGGTCCACATACATAGAACAGGGTCAGTAAGAAAGCTGTGGGCACGTGGGTACTCCTGGGCCCTTCTGGGGCCTGGCATGGCGTGTTCTCCTCTTCACAGCAAGAAGGGGAGGGCTGGAGGAGCTGCCCTAGGCTTGGCTGCTGGAGGCCTGACGTGGGTCACAAAGGGGGTGAAGAGATCCATCAGAGAAGACACAAGGATCTCTCTTTTTGTGATCTGAGTTACAGAGAGCATCTGTCTTCTTTGCTTCCGTGCACAGGGCTTTTTGGTTCATCACTCTGCTAAGTCTCTCTCTTTGCTTTTCCCTCTGTTCTCTTTACTGTCTTCTCTACCCTTCAGGTCCCAATGTTTATTTTTATTTTATTTTATTTTAATTTTTTATTTATTTCTGTATGTGTATGAATGTACTGTCTGCATGCAGGTTTGTGCACCCGTGTCATGCAATGCCGCGGAGGTCAGAAGAGGGCGTCAGATTCCCCTGGAACCGGAGTCCTCCTGGAATTGGAGTTTCGGACGATTGTCGGCCACCATGTGGGTGCTGGGGATCGACCCCGGGTCCTCTGCAAGAGCGGTTGGCGCTCTTAACCGCTAGGCCATCTCTCTAGCCCCCTATTTTTATTTTTATATACCCTAATACAGGTTATGCAAGCCTAAGCTAATAATGAAAAAAAAGCCCAACTTCCCCGTAAATATTGTTCAGAAAATTCATACCCGCAATCATTCTTAACATCAAAAACAGTTAAAACAATCAATAATGATACAACCATTTAGTTGAGACATCACAAAACGTAAAACAATAATGATACAGCCACTCGGTTAAGCAATTTTGCAGCAAAGTGAAGTTAATATTAACTTTTAACTCAAAGGACTTCATTCTTTATGGCTTGCGGTTACGTAGGTGCTGGACAGGGTAAAAAGTGAGCTTTAGAGCTTTAACAATAGAGAACTTTAGTTCCTCGTTCGCTCGACCTGTAAGCCATTTCATAGCTGATGTGGCTTTGATTCATATCTTGTTTTTATTCTGGTCATTTTTGTTTTCCTCGGTTTCTCTTTACACTTCCTACTGGGGTATTTTCCCTAAAAGCTATTAATCTTTGAGTCAGATCACTAGAATCTGTGACCTCACTGGACTTAGTTTCACTTTGTCCTACGATCCTCTTTGATCCTCTTTTTATTTTAAACCTGACCATGAAATCAAAATTCCTTTCTTTACTTGGGCAATCTGTGTGTGATACAGTTTCTGTAAAATTCTTTTTTTTTTTTTTTTTTTTTGTATTTTCGAAATGGGGTCTCCCTTTTAGTCCCAGCTGGCCTAGAGCTCACTACGTAAACCAGGCTAGCCTTGAACTCACAGAGATCTGCCTGCCTTTGCCTCAAGAGTGCTAGGATTAAAGGCAAGCGCCACCAGGCCTGCCCTATAAGATTCCTAATTGCTACTGTATCATGCTTTTAAGTTGTATACACAGTGTCATTTTTTTCTCACAAAGGATTCATTTCTAGAAAAGGCAAAAGTGTCAGTTCCATTCCTTGAGGCAGAAGCTGATGTCCTAATTGCTAGGAAACGCCAAAGTTAAGCAGGTTAGAAAAACAAGGATTAATATGATAAAAGGAATTATCAAAACCCAAGGTCAGCTGGAGAGCAGACTTCAACCAGATGAGTCAGGTCACTGGAACTTTGTCAAGCAGTGAACGTTTCATGACTGGCCCCACAACTTGGCCTCCAATGCACCTGCCTTTCTGCTCTGGCCGGCCACACTGTACTCCCGCCTCCTCTCCCTGGGGCTGGCCGGCATCCGCCCTGCTGAAGCTTCCTGAGGGAGGTGGGGAGAACCCAGCCCCTCTGCACCGCCTCCCCGAAGCCTTGACCACCACCCTTTCCACCCACAGACCTACAGACCCTGCGTGTGGCCCTGGCCGTCCTGGGAAAAGGTTGTTTTGGGATCAGCCTGACCAGTTCCACTGTGTACAAGGTGGAACTCTTCCCCACATCTTTGAGGTAGACGCTGCTTGGGTTTGGGATGTATTCATGGGGTGGGGGGGCACGCCTGGATGCCCAGCACCGAGGGCTATCAGGGCCTCCCGGGGCCTCCAGGGTATCCAAAGTTGGGTTTTAGGTTTGGTTAGATTTGTTGCTGGAGACAGAATCTCACTATGTAGTCCAGGTTGGTCTCAGACTCACAGCAATCCTCCTGCCTCGGCCTCCTGAGTGCTAGGATTACAGCAAGTACCATCATGCATAGATTTTCAGCTTGGAGTTTGAGCTCCTTTCTGCCTTGGTCAAGTCCTTAAATCCCTGGTAAAGGAGGCCAGGCCTGGGCCCGGCGGCAAGGGAAGCCATTCATCTCCCTCAGTCCTTCCCTGCCTGAGCCTAGAGTCGCCTCCTCAGAGTCCAAGATCCCCATGGGACATAAGGAAGGCCTAGCACCACCCCCACAATTGACAGGTAACCTAAGGCTCAAGCGGACAGACTGATGGCAGAGGGCACCTGACCGCAGCCAGCTTCACGGCTCAGCCCCAGCCTCCCTCTCCACTTGTGATACTCATTCTCTCATTTTTCCATTTATTCATTAACCTTTTTGGACAGTTTCTTGGCTCTGCCTGTTACAAGACCCAGAGCTGGGAGCTGGCTGATCTAATAATATCACCAAGGTCCAATCCAATTACCCAGAGAAAGAGAAGGTGCCATGGGCCCGAAAGGGCTGCAGAGGAAATCAAGGTGGGCTCCGTGGAGGAGGTGGCCTTTGTGGAGGCCTGAGACAGCAACTCCTCCGCCTACTTCTCTGGGCCCAGGCAAGGTGTCCCACCACATTGGCAACTGTGACTGACTGGGCTCTCCTCACCCCTGTCACAGGATGACAGCTGATGGCCTCCTGAACTCAGCGGGCCGCCTGGGGGCTATGATGGGTCCCCTGATCAGGATGGCCCACCAGGCTGTGCCCTTGCTGCCACCACTCACCTATGGAGCTGTCCCCATCGCCTCCAGCCTGGTCTTGCTCTTCCTCCCAGAGACCCAGGGACTTCCACTCCCTGACACCATCCAGGACTTAGAGAGCAGGTGAGTAGCCTGGGCTGGGGTTGGCGTCCTCTCAGGCGGGATGGAGATGGGCCAGGCTCCAGGGACCAAGGCCAGAAGCTATGACCAAGGCTTGTGCTCCCCTATGACCAAGGGACAGTGACCATCCGCATCCACCAAGAAGAGATGCGATGGTTTCTGCAAGGAGAGATGGTGACTATTCCTATTTATGGGAAATAGAGGGCATGACTAAGCCTTGGAGAGATAAAGTTGCTGGGCCAAGGTCTCCCCGGGTAGAAGATGATTGTATTTTAGACAGAAAAAATAGGGTGTTGGGGGCACAGACCGAATGCCCACCCACAAGGACGAGTTGCATAACCTCCGCTGCAAAACCTGACACAGGAAGATGGTCTCCACACCCTCACTCCACATTTCCACAAAACCTGACACAGGAAGACAGTCTCCACACCCTCACTCCACATTTCCACAAAACCTGACACAGGAAGACGGTCTCCACACCCTCACTCCACATTTCCACAAAACCTGACACAGGAAGACGGTCTCCACACCCTCACTCCACATTTCCACAAATCCCCAGCTCAGGTGGCAGAGGAGTTGAGTTCTTCAACAGAAAGAACCCAAGGAGCCATCTTGGCATCCAACCCATGAGTGCACATTCTCAACTGCATTCTGTAACCAACACCTCCCGTTTCAGCATGCTCCAGATGCAAAATGCAAGTTAAAGGAACAAAACCAGGGCTGGGCAGATGGCTCAGTAGGTAGTGCTTGCCTTGTAGCCTGAGGATCTGAGTTCAGTCCCCAGAACCCGAGTAAAAAACAAAACAAAAAAGGGGGCATAGTGGTACACCCTCGTGACCCCAGCACTGGGGAGGCTGAGGGAGACAGGCAGACCTCACGGCTTGCTGGCCACCATTGCCTACCTGGCAAACTCCATGCCAGTGAGAGACCCTGTCTCAAAAAAATCAAGGTAGGGGGCTGGAGAGATGGCTCAGTGCCTAAGAGCACTGGCTGTTTGCAGAGGATCTGGGTTTGGTTCCCAGCACTCACATGCCAGCTAACAACTGTCCATAACTCCACTTCCAGGGGATCTGATGCCCTCTTCTGACCTCTGAAGGCATTGCACAACATGGGTGCACTTACATGCATGCAATACGCTCATAAAATAAAAAATAAAATAATAATAAATAAATAATTTAGCTGGGTATGGTAGTGCATGCCTTTAATCCTGGCACTTCGGAGGCAGAGGCAGGAAGATCTCTGTGAGTTCAAGGCCATCCTGGTCTACATAGCCAGTTCCAGGCCCCAGCAGGGGCTACAGGGAGACCCTGTTTCAACAAGGTCGGGACTAGAGAGATGATTCAGTGGTTAAGAGCACTTGCTGCTCTTGTGGAAGACCCAGGCTTCAGTCCCAGCACTCACAAAGTGGCTAACAACCACCAGTAACTACAATTCTAGAGGCTCTGAAGCCCTCTTCTGGCCTCTGTGCACATTGCACACATGTGGTGCACTTACATAAATGCAGGTAAGACACTCATACACATAAAGTATAAATAAAAAGCTGTAGCTGGGCATGGTGGCACACAACTTTAATCCCAGCACTCAAGGGGCAGAAGCAGGCAGATTTCTGTAAAACTGAGGCCAGCCTGGTCTACATAGTGAGTTTCAGGTCAGGTGGGACTACAGGAAAACCCTCTCTTAAATAAAAAATAAAAAATAAGGCTGGGCATGCCAGAGCTACTGGGAGACCCTGTCTCAAAATTAGACCAAAACCAAAAAAAGGAAAAAAATAAAATAAAAATAGACCAGGCTGGCCTTGAACTCACAGAGATCCACCTCCTTCTGCCTTCACTGTACTAAGGATTAACAGCATGCAGTACCATGCTTCTTTTTGTTATATGTTTTGTTTTTAATTATTTTATTCATTTTTTAATTCTACGCGTGTGAGTGCATCTGTATAGTACAGTGCCCACGGGGGTCAGAAGGGCATCAGATTCCCTTGGAATTGGAGTTACTGATGGTTGTTAGCCACCATGTGGGTGCTGGGAACCAAACTCGGGTTCTCTGCAAAAGCAGCCAGTGCTCTGAACCACTGAGCCATGACTCCAGACCTTGTTTTTGCTTTGTGAGATGGGATCTCACTATGTAGCTTGGCTTGCCTCGAACTCAGTACATCTCCTGCCTCAGCCTCCCTGGTGCTGGGGTTGCAAGCTTGCCCCACCATGCTTGGCTTCATTTACTCCTTCGTTTAATTCACCTTTGTCAGGTACCTACTGTGTTTCAGGTGTGGTCTTGGGTTGGAGGCTTACAGGGGAGAATAAAACCCTGATGACGTAGAGTCCACACTCCCATCAGGCCTGATGCCCACCTCCACCCTCCAGCCATCGACCACTTCCCCAATCTCTCTCTCTCTCTCTCTCTCTCTCTCTCTCTCTCTCTCTCTCATTCTAGACCAACCACAGCCCGGGACAACCAGCGAGAGGTGGTCATTATGGAGAGTACCTGGCTCTAGGCGGTCCACCTGTCCATGAAGCCTGTCTATGGAGCCCATTGGCCAAGAACCTCTGGGGAAGGAGTGGCGTCTTCTCCAATCAGACGGGGGAAGCTCATGGACCACCAAGAAAGCCGGAAAAGCAGGCTGAGCAGCAGATGGCTGGAGATGGCTCCTCATACCCGGTCTCTCCCCACGCCACATCATCCATACTCCCATCCCCCTTCCCCTCAGCCCCCCAGCCCCCAGCCCCCCATCACATTCTCCATCCTACCCAGCCTGGCTGTCCTCTCCACACCGTCACTCAGCTGGAGATCGGGGTTCAGGCTCATACCCACTCTGTAGAGTCCTCAGTTGTAGGATGGGAATGCAGGAACCTGCCTCCCAGCGTGGGGCCAACTGATAGCAGCACAGGCCAGAGTTCACTGGCTTAGGCCGGCTAATAGCCGCCATGCAGAGGCATGCAGGCTGTGCATTGTTCAAGATACTAGCGACATGCCACACGCAGGGGCTCCGTGCACTCCAAGAAACCGGCTGCTTTCACCACTTCCTGTGTACTCACTGGTGAGAGAGAGCTTCCTGTCCCGTGTTTACACGCACAGGCAAACGCAGGGTCCAAACACTGGACAGATCAACGGCGGTTTACTAATTGTACTCCCAGGCCACCAAGTAGGTCCGCACAGGTCTGCAGTCAGGAATAGAGTGAACAGCCAGGGGCTCTCCTGGCTACTGTGGAGGATATGACTGGCTGGCTTACATGCGGGCAGGGAGACAGAGACCACTGGAGAGGGTTCCTTCGGTGTGGAGGGGGGCCGCCCACACACCGGTGCACCCCAGGCCAGTCTTCAACATCCTCACAGTTCCAGGATCTGTCTACTCCTCTCTGGCCTCTGGGACCTGACCTGGTCTCTGACGAGCACATGGTCCTCCCTACAACAACCAGAGCACTTATCATCAGACTTGGTCCAAGCCGGGCATGATGGCACACGCCTGTAATCCTAGCAATTGGCAGGCTGAGCAGGATGATTGCTGTTAGAGGCCAGTCGGGCTACAGTGCACTCCAGGGCAGCCAGGCCCAGAGTGAGATGCTTTCAAAAGAGGTGAGGATTAGAGGGAGGAGGAGAAGGAGGAGGAGGAGGAGGAGGAGGAGGAGGAGGAGGAGGAGGAGGAGGAGGAAGAGGAGGGGATAGAGGAGGTAGAAGAGACAAATTAAATCAAATTCCTTCTCTGCTTAAAACTCTCCGGTGGTTCACAATTAAAGATCATACACCTGGCCTGCAAAATGGCTCAACAGGTAAAGGTGAGACTTGCTCACCAGGCCTGCCGACCTGAGTTCAGTCCCTGAACCCAAACAGTGGAAGGAGAGAACTCCAGCAAGTTGTCCTCTGAACACCACGTGTGGAAGCAGCATGCATTCCTACACACAGAATTTTTTAAAAGATCACACATCTTCCCTACGCCCACCCCCACCCGAGCCACCAGAGCCCTGCTTGGCTAGGCGTCTGTGAGTTTTCAGCCTTATTTGTCATATAATAAATTGTAAAGGATTCAAGTCTTCTGAGGAATGTTTTGAGGCCATCAGGGAATTAAATTAGAAATCACTAACAAAGGCTGGAACACCTGCATAGTCAGACTTCAGATCCCACCACTTACGTAGCAAACCAGGAATCATGTTCATGCCTGAAACCCGAGCTCCAAGGTGAGCTGCTGCTTGCTGGCTTCTGGCCTAGCCAAAAAAACATGAGCTCCAGGTTGAGGGAGAGACCCTGCTTCAAAGAAATAGCTGAAGACTGAGGGAGGATGGCCAAAGCCCGCTTCTGGCCTACACACACACACACACACACACACACACACACACACACACACACAAATAGATGTGTTTATTTTATTTTATTCTTATTTTTACTTTATGTGTGTGTTTTCCTGCGTGTACTTAAGTACGCCACATGTACGCAATGCCAGCAGAGGCCGGAAGAGGGAAAGGATCCCCTGGAACTGGAGATACAGATGGCTGCTAGCCACTGTCTGGGTGCTGGGAACTGAACCCAGGTCCTCTGTGAAAGCAGCCAGTACTCTTAACTAAGCCATCTCTCCAGCACCCCCCTTTTTGTTTTTTTGTTTGTTTGTTTGGTTGGTTTTGGTTTTGAGACAGGGTCTCATTATGTAGCCCTGGCTGGACTCAAACTCAGAGATCAGCCTGTCTCCATGTCCCAAGTGCTGGGATTAAAGGTGTGTGCCTCCACACCCAACTAAATTTTTTTTAAGAAAAAGAAATCAGTAGCAAAAGGATCTCTAGAAAACCTCTTTGAACTATCCAACACAGATCCGAATAGCCAAATGTCAAAGAAAATAAACATGAAATTAGAAAATATTTAGAACTGAGTGAAAAGAGTCAATGGTGTAAATTCTGTCTGTGCTGCTGAGGGTTCTTTTCTCCTTTCCCCCTGATCTGCAGAGGTAGAGGTGAAAATTGCCATTATTAGACCAAAGAACCAATGTTAGGCTTTATTGATTTCCTTATATTGGTAATTGTGAAATGCGCTGGATAAGCTGGCTCATGACTGTAATTCCAGTAGTAAGAGGCTAAGGCAAGGGGTTCGCCTAAGTCTGAGGCTAGCTCAAGCTACATGGAAAAGTTCAAGGTAATCCTGGGCTACTTTGTGAGAATCTGTCTCAAAATACCAAGAAAAGAAAAAAAAAAAAAAAAAAAAAAAAAAAAGAGAAGGAAGAGAAAGAGACTGTGGGAAAAAGAGAGGGAAGGAGGGAAAGAAACAAAGAATGAATGAAGGAAAGAATCATGGGCACAGCTAAAGCTGTACTTGCAGGAAAATTCATAGCATTAAACCATCAATTCTAAAAGGAAAGAAAATCTCCAAAGTCTCAGTTGCTGTTTTAAGAAAGCTGACAAAAAAAAAAAAAAAATAAAAGAAAAAAGGACCTGATAGTATCCCCAATGTGGGTAGAGGAGACCAGTTTGATAAGCTAGAATAGCTGAAAAAAAAAAAGCTAATTTAACCTAATGTGAGCAAAACAAATGAAATAAGAGAAGAAACCCAAGAAACAGAAATAAAATCAGTAAAATTTAAAGTTGGTTCTTTGGAAAGAACAATAAAATTTTAAGCCTCTCACTATACAAATCGGGGATGGGGCAGGGGAGAGCCATTGTCAACATGGCAAATGGGGGGGGCATCTCCACAAACCCCACTGACAGCAACGCAGCCGCAGGCCAATTATGAGCAATATTTTACCAATTGATTTGATACTCAAGGGAATCTAACAAATATCTTGAAGAACAACTCTATCAAAGTCACTCAAGCTGAACATATAAAGTTAGGGGTGTCAGACCGTGATGGGCTTGTCTGCCAGGTCCAAGACCCTGGAGTCTATTGGGGGTGGGTAGAAGAAGAGAGAGAAGTGGCTAGCTCTGTATGTTAGTTACTTTTCTGTTGCTGTGATAAAACACTATGACTAAGACATTTATTGAAGGAAGACTTTACTGGGCTTCCGGTTCTAGAGGGCCAAGAGTCAGTCCATCATGGCCACGGAAGCAGGCCAAGAGGTAGCCTGAGCAGAAGGAAGTAAACTGGAGGCAGGGCCAGGCTCAGAACTGTCAAGCCTGCCCCCAGTACCCTGCTTCCTCCTAAAGGTTGCATGACCTTCCCAGACAGCACTGTCAGTTGACCAAGTTCAAATATTGGAGCCTGGGGGCCACCCCTCATCAAACCACTGCACTGTTTAGCATTGAGTCTATTAAAGAAGTTAAATTTATGGTTAAAACCCTTTAATCCCAACACTTGGTATGCAGAGGCAGGCAGATCTCTGAGTTCAACCCCAGCTTGGTTCACATAGCAAGTTTCAGGCCACCCAGGCCTACATAGTGAAACTCTGTCTCAAAACAAAACAAAACAAAACAAAACAAAGCAAAACAAAACACCAAAACATCCTCCTCATGGAGAAAACTTCAGGCTCAGATAGCTTCACTGACAAATTTGTTTTAAAGATTTATTCTATTTTATGTGAACGAGTATTTTACCTGCATGTTTATAAGTGTACCCATTTAAACAATGCTCCAAGACCCAGAAGAAGGCTTCGATCCCCTGGAACTGGAGTCACAGATGGTTGGTTATTAGCTGCCATGTGGGTACTAGAAAATACACCTTGGTCCTCTGCAAGAGAAGCCAATGCTCTTAGCCACTGAGCCATCTCTCCCTTCACTGATAAATTCTGCCAAACACTTCAGTAAGAAATCATAGCAATTCTACACCAATTCTTCAGAAAGTTGCCTAAGGGCAACACTTCCTAAGTTATTCCACGAGGCCAGGATTATTACCCTGTTATCAAACCTAGCCAAGGACCTTAGCTACAAGCCAGCACCCCCTATGAACACAGACATCAATTTTCTTTTCCAGGGTGCTGAGGCTAAGGGACCTCCCGGGTGCCAAATGCCAGGCAAGCACTTGACTGTCGAGTTACTTCTCCAGCCTGTAACCAAAACACAAAACAACTTAAGCCAGAGTTAACAGTTGAATCTATTAATAGCACAAAGTACTGTGACCAAATGAACTTTATTCTAGGAGTGCAAAGTTGGTTTAATATTTGAAAATCAAGGTTAATCAACTAAATTATTAACAAACTCAAAAAACCGTTCGAGCCAGGCGTGGTGGCACACGCCTTTAATCCTAGCACTTGGGAGGCAGAGGGAGGTGGATCTTTGTGTGTTCAAAGCCAGCCTGGTCTTCAAAGTGAGTTCCAGAACAGCTGGGGCTACAGGGAGACCCTGTCTTGAAAAGACCAAAAAAACCAGTTCGAGCCTGGTGTGGTTGGTTTGATGCCCACCCGCTATCCTAATACTTGTGAGGTTTGAAGACTACAAATTCAACACCAGCCTGGGCCACAGAGTGAGGTCCTTTTCAACACACAGCCCCAAAATATTTTATTTATTTTAATTTTGGAAAATGTTTTATTATTTTTATTTGATGTGTATGAATGCAATTGCCTGCATGTGTGTAAGTGCACCCATGTTGTGCAATGTCCGCAGAGGACAGAGAGTGAGCTGGATTCCCTGGAACTGGAGTTACTGACTTGCTAGCCAGCATTGAGTGGTGGGCACCCGGGTTCTCTGCAAGACCAGTGCTCTTAACCACTGAGCCATCTCTCCGGAAGTCCCCTAAAAAGATTTTGTTTTGTTTTGTTTTGCTCTTTTTGAGACAGGGTCTCCCTGTAGCCCCAGATGGCCTGGAATTCTCTCTGTAAACCAGGTTGGCCTTGAAATCACAGAGATCTGCCTACCTCTGCCTCCTGTGTGCTGGGATTAAAGGTGTGCGCCACCACACCATCCAGTGTCCCTAAAAAGATTTCTAATAGGTAAATAAGAAGTTCCGAATAGTCAGGGGAAGGGCATTCAGCAAAAACTCAAGATCCATTATTGATACACATCATGAGCAATAAAATGGACGTCCTCAAGTGATAGGGACATCTGTGCCCCAGGTACTACTCTGCTGCCCTGGAGGTAACTCTGTCCTGCAGGGTTAGAGACAGCCCCACCTGAGATATGGCGGGATGGGAGGTCTGCTGTCATTTAAGGCTTGGTATCAGAGCACATATTTGTAATCCCAGCACTCACAAGGTTGAGGCAGGAGAATTGCCACCAGTCTGAAGACATCCTGGGCTACATGGTAAGATCCTACCTCAAAAAAAAAAAAAAAGTTACTAAAATAATGGAGTTTGCCAAGGTTCAGGTGGCAAAGTAGGCATTTCCGGGAACTTGTAACTTCCAGAAAGTGAACATTTTAATACAAAACCCATTTAACAACAGCATGGTGGGGGGTGGGGGCGAAGTGACCCAGGGATAAATCAGAGGAAGAAAGGTGACTGCCAGGCATTGTGGGAGGAATGAACACAGGTCCAAAATACATGCACGTTTGGCCGGGGTTCAGGAATAGAAAGCTGGATAGTATCAAAATGTCAGTTCCCCACAATTCAGTTCATAGGTTCAATGAAACCCCAATCAAAATGTCAGCATTCCATTCTGTATAAGTTGACAAGCACGGGCTGGAGAGATGGCTCAGTAGTTAAGAGCACTGGCTGCACAGGGCTGGAGAGATGGCCTAGCGGCTGAGAGTGCCGACTGCTCTAGCAGAGGACCCGGGTTCAATCCCCAGCACCCACATGGCGGCAGAGAACCGTCTGTAACTCCAATTCCAGGAGAACTCCAGTTTCGGGGGAGTCCGACACCCTCTTCTGGCCCCTGTGGCATTGCACGACACGGGTGCACAGGCCTGCATGCAGACAGTACATTCGTACACATACAGAAATAAATAAATAAAATTTAAAAAAAAAGAGCACTGGCTGCTCTTGCAGAGTACCCGGGTTCAGTTTCCACCACCCATAAACTCCAGTTCTAGGGGATCCAATGCCTTCTTCTGATCTCAACTGCATTGCACAACATGGGTGCACAGAGCTGCATGCAGACAGTACATTCGTACACATACAGAAATAAATAAATAAAATTTAAAAAAAAAGAGCACTGGCTGCTCTTGCAGAGTACCCGGGTTCAGTTTCCACCACCCATAAACTCCAGTTCTAGGGGATCCAATGCCTTCTTCTGATCTCAACAGGCACTGTACAACACGAATGAACTTACATACACGCAGTCAATACACACATACACATAAAATAAAATTAAAAAAATAATTAAATTGGCAAACACAGCTGGGTGTTGTGCTGAACACTTCTAATCCCAGCACTTGAGAGACAGAAGCAGGAGGATGAGGAGTTTGAGGTTATCCTTGGGTACACACTAGTTCAAGGCTAACCTGGGCTACCTGAGACCCTGCCTGTCTCAAGCAAACAAACAAAAAGCATTAACAAGCACATGCTAATGTTTATATGAAAATGAAAAGGAACTGGATTAGATAAAACAGATTTTAATTTTTTTTAATTTTATTTTTTATTTGTATGAATGTACTGTCTGCATGCAGGTTTGTGCACCCGTGTCGTGCAATGCCGCGGAGGTCAGAAGAGGGTGTCGGATTCCCCTGGAACTGGAGTTAAAGATGGTTCTCAGCTGCCATGTGGGTGCTGGGGATCGAACCAGGGTCCTCTGCAAGAGCAGTTGGCGCTCTTAACCACTAGGCCATCTCTCCAACCCCAAAACAGATTTTTAATAAAAGAACAAGGGGCTCAGTGGTAGAGCACCTGTCATGTCTGAGGCCCTGGGTTCTGTCCCCAACACCGAAAACATTTGTCCACTATATAACAGAGTTCAGGGGCTGGAGAGATGGCGTAGGATCAAGAGCACTGGGTGCTTTTGCAGAGGACCCATGTTTGATTCCCAGCACCCAGATGGTGGCTAACAACCGTCTATTACTCCACTTCCAGGGAATCTGATGTCTTCTTCTGACTTCTGTGGGCATTGCACAACTCAGTTGCACCTACATACATTCAGGCAATGCACTCATACACATAAAATAAAAATAATAAATAAAGGGGCTGGAGAGATGGCCTAGCGGCTAAGAGCGCCGACCGCTCTTGCAGAGGACCCGGGTTCGATCCCCAGCACCCACATGGCGGCCGAGAGCCGTCTGAAACTCCAATTCCAGGAGAACTCCAGTTCCAGGGGAATCCGAGACCCTCTTCTGACCTCCGCGGCATTGCACGACACGGGTGCACAAACCTGCATGCAGACAGTACATTGATACACATACAGAAATAAATAAAAAATTTAAAAAAATAATAATAATAAATAAAATATTCTTTTTTTATTTTCAGGGGAGAGTGCAAATGCAGTCCCCCACTACCACAAATTATGCAGTCGAGTTTCCTGCATTTGGGGAAATTGCAGGGGTCAGCACATCCCAAGTGCAATGGATGAGCCTCACCCTGGGAAAACTACCTTCTTGATCATGGTATCTCCCCTGCCAGGTAAGTATAATAAATAAAATATTCTAAACAAAAAGTTCAGAAATAAAGTAATGCATATATGGTAAATTGATTTTCAATCAAAGTGCCAAATTAATGAAAATAAAGTATGATCTTTTCAACAAATATTTCTGAAATATAAAAAAGAAGTGAGGGGCTGGAGAGATGGCCTAGCAGTTAAGAGTGCCGACTGCTCTTGCAGAGGACCCGGGTTCGATCCCCAGCACCCACATGGCAGCTGAGAACTATCTGTAACTCCAATTCCAGGAGAACTCCAGTTCCTGGGGAATCCAGCACCCTCTTCTGACCTCCGTGGCATTGCACGACATGGGTGCACAAACCTACATACAGACAGTACATTCATACACAAAATATAAAATAAATAAATAAATAAATAAATAAAATTTAAAAAAGAAGCGAGGGGCCGGCCAGAGTGCTCAGTGTGTAAAGGTGCTTGCTGCCAAGGCTGATGGCCTGAGTTCAATCCCTGGAATCCTCATGGTGAAAGGAGAGAACTGACTCTCACAAGTTGTCCTCTGACCTCCACGGTGGGCCACAGCACACCCACACACACTCACACAAAATAAATAAACATAAACTTAAAAATAATTTTTAATTGAAAGAAAAAAAGAAGAAAAGGGTATCTTAAATGCAACCCAGGTCTGTTGGCAGCCTACTACACAAACAGTGTGTGCCGCACCGCGCCCTAAAGATGGCGCCGACTTCCTGAGTCACTACAAGCCGTTTCCCGCCGTTGCCTTTGCATTGGACAAACTGCGCATGACTACTGCTCTCTGAGCCCGCGCTCTCTGAGCCCGCGCTTCTGGCATGCAAATGAGGCATCGGACGGTGCACCAATCCAGAGCATACCCGAACCCTCTAGACTGCTATATAAGCAGTGCCTCTTCCCCATTTCGGGGTCCTTCTCCTAAAAGAGCTGTGTACAATAAATACTGCTGCAGAAGAATCCTGTTGTCTGCATGAAGTTCTTGCCGGCGAGACTACAGCGCGGGACACAGGTCAAAACCAGAAATTTTTAAGGGCTGCAGAGATGGTTCAGTGGTTAAGGGCACAGGTTGCTCTTGTAGAGGACCCGGGTGTGGTTCCCAGCACCCATGTTGCAACTAAAAGCTGTCCACAACTCCAGGAGATCCAACACCCTCTTCCAGGAGATTTGACACCCTCTACCAGCTTCCACAGGCTCTTGCACACACAGTACACATAAACTCATGTGTGGTAACACACTTATGCACAAATAGAAAATTATTTTGAAAATTAACTTTAGCCATATCTTAGACCTAATTATAAAACTAGTAATGTGGGGAGCCAGGCTGCTGCGGTTGCAGTGTCACTGGGCTGAGGAGCACAGCGGGATGGCTGCGGCACTGGTGCAGAAAGCTTCGTACTATGTCCGCAGCAAAGACTTCTGGGACTACCTCATGAGTACGCACTTCTGGGGCCCGGTTGCCAACTGGGGTCTCCCCATCGCCGCCATCAATGACATGAAGAAGTCTCCAGAGATTATCAGTGGACGGATGGCATTTGCCCTGTGTTGCTATTCTTTGACATTCATGAGATTTGCCTACAAGGTTCAACCTCGAAACTGGCTTTTGTTTGCGTGCCATGTAACAAATGAAGAAGTACAGCTCATTCAGGGAGGTCAGCTTATCAACTATCAGATGAGAAAGAATGCTTCTGCATAGCACTGTGAGAACCAGCTCTGGAAAGGGGCAGTGGCCAACCCTTAAATCCATCTGCATAAATAGACTTGCTAAGGGGAAAACATGGAATGCTGTGCTTAATAACCATGCCATCTTTATAGAAATTGCTGAGAGTCCCTAAACCAACTCTCTGCTGCCTTACAAATGCTAAAACTTATTTTTCTTTTTCAACAGTAGCTCAAATTATGTAACTAATTTAATAATTCTGAACGATGGTTTTATCTCCAGTAATCTATATTAATGTGTATATTATCTTTGGGATTTGCTTAACAAAAACTGAAGGTAACAAAATTTTGTAACTATAAGCACTTAAGCACTCAAAATTCTTGATTTTGGGGTTAGGGATCTAGCTCTGTGGTAAGCACTCGCCCAGCAAGTCCGAGGCCTCCATTTGGTCCTCAGCTCCAGGGGTGGGAGAGACAAAAAATATTCTTGACTTTTTCTTTAATGACCATAATATATCTAATACTTGACCATATATCTAAAACATGATTTCCAGTGGTGAAAATTATCAGTGTATTCCCATGCAGTTTGTATATCCAGAGGCTGTAACTTAACGGCAATAAATGATTTAAATATTTGCTATGTGAAAAAAAAAAATAAAAATAGTAATGCTACAAAAGTTTTAGAAGAAAACTAGAGAAATCTTCAAAACCTTGAGTTTGGCAAAGATTTCTTGACTATAACACAAAAATATGAAGCCCAAGGCCAGGCGTGGTGGCACACATCTTTAATCCCAGCACTCCAGAAGCAGAAGCAGATGGATTTCTATAAGATCCAGGCCAGCCTGGTCTACATAGCAAGTTCCAGGCCAGCTGGGGCTACAGGGAGACCTTGTCTCAAAAAACAAAAAACAAACAAATGAAACCAGGTATGGTGGCACATGCCTGTAATTCCAGAACCCAGGAGGCAGAGGCAGGAGGATTCCCGGAAGTTTAAGACAAGCCTGTAAACAAGTCTGGTTCCAGGTCACCAAGGTTACAAAGTAAGACATTGGCTCGACTAACTCCATTAAAAACTGAATACTTTTTTGCCTTCCCCCAAAACACTGTTATGGGGGAAGTTAAAAACCACAAGAATAGGGAAAATATTTGCAAAATCTGAATTTGGCTGAAGAGTTTTCATGAGGAAATAAGGGTGTTCATAACTCAACAGTGGAACAGTCCAATTTTTAAAAATTTTTATTTATTTTTGTATGTGTATGAACGTACTGTCTGCATGTAGGTTTGTGTACCCGTGTCGTGCAATGCCACAGAGGTCAGAAGAGGGTCTCGGATTCCCCTGGAACTGGAGTTCTCCTGGAATTGGAGTTACAGACGGTTCTTAGCCGCCATGTGGGTGCTAGGACTCGGACCCGGGTCCTCTGCAAGAGCAGTCAGTGCTCTTAACCGCTAGACTATCTCTCCAGCCCCGGAACAGTCCAATTTTTAAAAAGGTTTAGGAACATGGGCCTCAAAGAACTGTATCAGCAGTTCCTTTGCTCTTCTGCTTTCAAGATTGTGTGTTAAGATTTCTTTTAGTTTTAAGCGCGCGTGTGTGTGTGTGTGTGTGTGTGTGTGTGTAACGTGCGTGTGACTGCAGGCACCACAGAGCCCAGAGGCATCAGATCCCCCAGAGCTGGAGTGGTTGTGAGCCACCTGACATGGGTGCTGGGAACCAAACTCAGGTCTTTGGAAGAGCAGTTTGAGCTCTTAACCACTTGAGCCGGCTCTCTAGGCCCTTTCAAGATTACTTTAACCAGGGTTATCGAGATGGCTGACGAGGTAACGCGCTTGCTGTCCAAGCCTGGCAGCCTCGATTCAATCCAGGAACCCACGTAAAGGTGGAAGGGGAGAACCAGCTCCATACAGTTGTCCTCTGACCACAGGATGCACACAGTACCATGCATGTCTGCCTGCCACACACAGCATGCACATGTTACCATGCATGTTTGCCTGCCACACACAGAATAAATGTTAAAATTTAATATTATTATTATTATTTTTGGTCTTTTTTGAGACAGGGTCTCCTTTTAGTTTCAGCTGGCCTGGAACTCGCTATGTAGACCAGCCTGGCCTTGAACTCACAGAGATCCACCTGCCCCTGCCTCCCAAGTGCTAGCGTGAACCACCATGGCCGGCAATACTTTTTATTTTTAAAAGAATTTACTTTTATTGCAGTTGAAATACATTTTATTTTTATTGAATTTGGGGGCTTTCATACAATGTGGTTTGGTGGCATTTACATCTGCTCCTCGTCTGCACCCTGCCCTCATTGCACCATGCCCAATTTAATGAACTCTCGTGTGCGTGTGTGTGTGCGTGTATGTGTGCGGGCGTGTGTATAATATAACCTATAGAGTCTGATTTGTATTCCCCAATGTCCTTCTGTGTGGATCCACTCCCTGCCTCACCATGAGCTCCAACCCTGTACACTGTCTCTCCCACTCACAGTAGCCATCAATTACCAAAAGTTCCTAGGGTTGGGTCGGTATTTCTTGCCCATTTTCCCAGGACTATGTTTGTATTTTTGTCTGGTTTGAGCTTACATTGGATTTGTGCATCCTGTCACCATTGCAAAGGTAGGGGAATAAGAGACAAAGTGGGGGGCATAGGGAAGGGGGGGCAGATGGGGAGGGGCTGCTTGGGTCTGGCTGTGAACTTACAGCAGTCTCTCTCAGCTGGACTGTGTGCATTCCACTATTGCTGTTGTTATTTTTGTGACACTAGGGACAGAACCCATGACTCCTGTGGGCTTGGGCAGGTGCTACCCCTGTGAGCTGCCCAGAGCCATCTCTGCACCTGTATTTTCTGCTACTACATCTGATGTTTAGGGACAAGCATGGGAGTCAGAGAACTGGATTCTCCAAGTGATGACTTTGTTAAGCAGGAGGTTAGGTCTAGGAGGAGCTGAGCTATAGGCCCCCTCCCCCCCAAAACAAGACGTAAGGCACAGTAGAACTCTCCAGCTGGGCTCAGGGTCCCAAAACAGGATGTAAGGGGGGCTGGGGAGATGGCTCTGTGGTTAAGAGCCCTGGCTACTCTTTCAGAGGACCTAGGTTCAATTCCCAGCATCCACATGGAAGCTAACAACTGCTTATAACTC
This sequence comes from Rhizomys pruinosus, assembly GCA_009823505.1. Classification (NCBI taxonomy): domain Eukaryota; kingdom Metazoa; phylum Chordata; class Mammalia; order Rodentia; family Spalacidae; genus Rhizomys; species Rhizomys pruinosus. The sequence goes on from VZQC01011847.1 coordinate 1,013,365, forward strand.
CAGCTCCAGAGGAACTGATGCCCTCTTCTGGCCTCGGAGGGCACTGCATGCACATGGTACATTTACATACATGGAGGCAAAACACTCATACGCACAAAATAAGAATAAGTAAATAAATAATCTTTTTAAAGCAGGTGTAAAGATAGAAGTCAGTCAGCTGAAATGGTCTTCAGGAGCTTCTTGGCCTGGGGAACACATGCAGGGTATGGCCCTCCTGTCCCTATTGAACTTAAACTCTTACTCAAAGTCTGACATCTTATATCTCACCTTATAACAACCAAATTCTGGGTAATATGGGCTTCTGAGAAGAATACGCCCCTTTCCCAGGAGTTCCCACCCTTCAGGGAGACACAGCAAGAGAAGATAGCAGGGCAAGGGGGAGAATACGCCCCAGGCCTGCTAGGGTCACAGGTATTGCTGCTCAGCTCTGCCTGCCTTTTCTAAAGAATATATTCCTGCTTCCTTGTTTGCTGGGCTGGAGGGGCTACTGTGTCCTGTCTGAATTCTCTTTTGTGAACATAAGAAAAGAGACTGCTACTGGGACACTGGACAATTTCCTTAGTTAGACCCCCCCCCCAGGAAGTGGAGAGACATCATCCTTGCTAATGTTCCTGGTGATACATATGCATATCTGCACCCTTGTTCACACATTCCCAGGTGTGATTTGATGACAGATCCCATCCCCACACTAATCTACCCCAGAGCATGTAATCCCCACGTAGCCACAAGAAAAAGACCTGGAAAACCCAAACTGAGGGCCTCTTTCCAAAATGTGTTAATACTAAAACTGCAGAGGTTAGGCTAAACAAGAAATAAGAAAGATAGAAATTGTCACGGGCCCGAGGAGGAGGAGGAGATATGGTTAAGAAACAGAGTGCCTGGGTTAGGAAGACAGCAAGATTTGTGGGAAAAACAGTCTGAATAAAGGATGGTTTTTAATAGCAGCACTGGCCTGCAGGGGGCAGTGCTGGGCTTGGCCAGAAGGGGGGCAGTTCAGAGCCCCACCTGCAGGGGGCACTGCAGGAGTCAGCCTGGAGTCTGCAGACTAGGGTTCACCTGCAGGGGGCAGTGCAAGGCCTGGCCTGTACTGCTCACTGATAGGGGCACCGGCAACTTAGGTCCAGCCAGCAGTTGCCATGGAGCTAGTAAGCCCAGGGTTTTTTCAGCTCAGAAGAGATACTGTTTTTATGTGAAGTAGTCCGGTGTTCAACATTGGCTGCATTTTCAATCACAGCCTTTGGACCAGATCAAACAGGTCTCAGGGGCCAAGCCACACAGCTCAACCTTCCAACCTTCCATATGACAAGCTCTGGCCAGAGCAGTGGGCCCAGCCTCCAGCCATTTCCTTCCCAGGCCCCTCCAACAAGGCTCCTGAAGTCGGGGACATTGCCATAGCAGCAGGCCCCTCCCACACCAGCTGCAACCTGACAGCCATCACACAGCTTTCCTTCCTTCCTAGCCTTTCAGGCCCCATGTGGCTGAACCTTCCCCAGGGATGTATGGTTGGGCATTATTGGGCAGTCCTGATCAAGGTGCAGCCCTGCCCATCCTTGGTAAAACTCTGGTCTTGCAAGGTGGTTCTTAAGAAGCTGTTAGGTGGGCTGCAGAGATGGCTCAGCAATTAAGAGCCTGTGGTGGTGCTCTCGCAGAGGGTCTGAGTTCAGTTCCCAGCACCCATGTAGGGAGGTGGTTCACAACCACCTGTGACTCCAACTCCAGGAAATCCAATACCCTCTTCTGGTCTTTGCAGGCACCCATGTAACACCCCCCCACACACACACACACACACTCGTAAGGTATCTTTTTTTTAGTGTTTTTATTTTATTTTTTTATTTATATATATTTTTTTATCAAATCTAGACCCGTGTCCCCCCCATCCCCCCACCCCACCAAAGCTCATGTATTCTGCCAAACATGCTTTTCATCTCTTTCTCAGTCTTTCTTAATATTCTCCATGTGGAAGTTGACTGTTTTGAGAAGTAAGGTATCATTTTTAAATCCTTAAATGAATTTTAAGAAGTTCGTATGGGACTGGAGAGATGGCTCATTGGTTTAGAGCACTGACTGCTCTTGCAGAGTACCCAGGTTCGATTCCCAGCACCCAAGAACCATCTTTAACTCCAGTTCCAGGGGAATCCGACGCCCTCTTCTGACCTCTTCGGCATTGCACGACACGGGTGCACCAACCTACTTGCAGACAGTACACTCATATACATAGAAAATAATAAATAAAAAAGAAGTTCTTACATGTGTCAACTGCTGATACCACACTTGGTTTATGTAGTATTGGAGACTGAACACAGGTAGGCATGGATGGTATTCACGCATGGTAGGTATTCCGCCAGCTGAGCCACATCTCCTGCCCTTCAAGCTATCTTTTTAGTAACTGGTGGATGGATGAGAGGGAGGGATGGAGGGACGGAGGAGGCCAAAGACACATCTGTCTGCGTGGTCACTTCTCCCTCTGATTCAATTTGCTCAAAGCTCCACCCCCCATCCTTCCAGTGTGAGGGTGGGGAGTGGTTCAGGCGTGTGTGTGTGTGTGTGTGTGTGTGTGTGTGTGTGTGTGTGTGTGGCATGCCTACACGTGCATGCATATGTGTACACCTGATAGAAGAGGACCACTTTCGGGGTGCAGAACCATTCAGCAGAGACACAGAGGAAGCATCCCAGATCTGAGACACCTCTGGGGGGTCAAGACACGGCAGCTTCTTTCTTATCCCCAAACCCTCTTGAGCTTGCCCAAAAGACATGCCTGGTAGTGAGCCAACTGGATTAGTTCTCGGGAGCTCACTCCCCCCTCCCCCCAGCATTTGCCACACAGGTGTCCTTGCTAGAGCCACCAAGCACTTGTTAGCCATCTGTGAAAGGATGAGTCATATTTTGACCCAGATTTACACCTGCCTGGTTCTGGAGCTCACCGTGTGTGGCCCCTCTCAACGTCCAAACACCAGTCTGACTCTGAGCCAAGCCCGGCTCCACGGGAGTTTCCCACAGGCCTCTTTGTCAAAACCATTACAAAATAATGACAATGATAATACTACTAATAAAACTCAGTGCAGCGTGGACTCTGTGAGCCAGGCATGCAGTGTAAGTTATTTACATAAACTCCATCCTCACAAGCCTTATGAGAACTAAGCTACTGTCATCGCCCTCAGGAAAAACAACTGAGACACAGAGAGGGTAAGCAGCTTCTCCAAGGCCACACAGTAACAGGTGGAACCAACGTTAAAAGCCACCATAGGCTGGCACCTGTCGGTGTATAACCACCAGACCTCACTACTTCCCCGTTTGGGGAAAATCTCTGGGGTCTGTTGAAACCACTACCAGCATCGAGTACTTTGATGTCTGTCAAAAGAATGGGAGACAGAAACTCCTGTTTGCACACCAGGTTGATACACTGATGGCCAAATCCTGCCACCACGTCTTCATGCTTTTCAGTGAGATAAAAAGGTTTGTCAAGGGGGCTAGAGAGATGCCTCAGCAATTAAGAGTAACCACTGCTCTTGCAGAGGACCCAGCTTCGAATCCCAGCACCCACATGGTGGCTAACAACTGTCTGTAACTGCAGTTCCAGGGTATCCAATGTCCTCTTCTGATTTCTGTGGGCATTGCATGACCCATGATGCAGGTGCACTTATATACATGCAGGCAATACACTCATGCACATGAAATAAAAATAATAAATATAAACAGTGAACTTCTGCTCGAAATAGTAAACTGCGTCGAGAATTTTGAGAGAGACTGAGAAAAAGATAAAAAAAAAAACATGTTTGGCAGAATGCATGAGCTCTGGTGGGGTGGGGTGGGGGGGCAGGAAGGAGGATATGGGTCTAGATTTTATTTGTAATGTAACTTGATTTGTATGAAATGCATGAAGCTTCAATAAAACACTGGATTAAAAAAATAAATAACATAATAAATACATTTTTTTAAAAAAGGTTTAGCCTGGGCATGATAGCACATGCCTTTAATCCCAGCATTCAGGAGGAGGCAGAGGCAGGTGGATGTCTGTGAGTTCAAGACCAGCCTGGTCTACACAGCGAGTTCCAGCTCAGCTGGGGACACAGGAAGACCCTGCCTCAAAAGACCAAACTAAAAAAAAAAAGGTGGGAGATCTCCCAAGACCACCTGAAGCACAGGTAGGTAGGAGCTGGGTGCTTCAGCAAGGCCGATTGTTGTTTGATTTAATCTGGTTAATCTAGTTGTCTTTGGCTTGATTGGCTTTTGTGGCTGTGGGGCAGAGTTATCCTCCCAGTTGGTATAAAAGGTGGGTTTGTTGAGTCTTGAGATCAGAGATCTCCCAAGACCACCTGAACCACAGGTACTGGGGCATAGACTAAAGAGCACACCCCCCACCCCCACTCCTGCCAACTGGGATTACGAAGGCATCTAAAAGGAGGCAAGCAAAGCAAGCCTTCAACACAGTGAAGAGGCATTTGGGACTCACATCGGAATACAGGCAAGGAGAAGCCCATATGCCAGGAACACGAAGAAGAGACAACATGGAAAAGGTGCAGGATAATCCCACACCAAGCTCTACCAACCCTGTGGAAGATTCCTACAGTGGGATCCCCCTGGGGATGCCCCAGGACACAGGTATCAGAAGCACAATTGTGAACATACTTAAAGAAGTACAAGATTGGGCTGGAGAGATGGCCCAGTGGTTAAGAGCTCCGACCACTCTTGCAGAGGACCAGGGTTCAATCCCCAGCACCCACATGGCGGCTGAGAACCATCTGTAACTCCAACTCCAGGAGAACTCCGGTTCCAGGGGAATCCGACGCCCTCTTCTGACCTCCTTGGCTTTGCACGACACAGGTGCACAGACCTACATGCAGACAGTACATTCATACACATAAATAAAAAAACAAAAATTTTTTTAAAAGTACAAGATTATAAAGAGCAAATCAAAGAATTAAGAAAAGAGAATGAAGAACTCAAGAAGGACCTAGAGAGAGAGAATGACAAACTCTGGAAGGAAGTGGAAACACTGAAAAGATCCCATGCTGAAAAAGATAAGGAAACCAACCAGAGAAGCAAAGAGCTACAGGAAGAGATTGAGAAGCTCCAAAAGGAAGTAGAAATACTAAAGAAATCAGAAGAGGAAATGAAAAAGGAAATCAAACACTCATCCAATCAAGAGGAAAGGAATGGAAAAAGCCTCAGAAGTAGAATGGAGGAAGCAGAACAAAGAATATCAGACCTGGAAGATAACACAGAACAACTAAAAACCTCAAGGAAAGATTATGAAAAATTTAAAAATACACAAAAATGGAACAACCAGGAGCTGTGGGACACTATGAAAAGATCAAACCTCCGCATCATAGGAATAGAGGAAGGAGAAGAATCCCAAGAGAATGGTATTGATCAGATCTTCAACAGAATAATAGATGAAAACTTCCCCAAACTAAAAAAGGACAAACCAATACCAATACAAGAAGCACATAGAACTCCAAACAGACAAGATCAGAAAAGAAATTCTCCACGCCACATCATAGTTAAAATGCTAGACACCCAAAACAAAGACAAAATCCTTAAAGCCACAAGAGAAAAACAACAAGTGACCTATAAGGGGAAACCTATCAGAATTACAACTGACTTCTCAATGCAAACTATGAAAGCAAGAAGAACCTGGAGCAAAGCATTCCCAGTGTTAAAGGACAATAGATGCCAACCCAGGTTACTATACCCAGCAAAAATGTCAATTATAGTTGAAGGAGAGAGAAAAACCTTCCATGACATAAACAAGTTGAAAGAATACATGTCCGGAAAACCAACCCTTCAGAGAATACTTGAAGCAATTCAAAGAACAGAAGAAAGGAGCAACCAACCCCAGGCACCTAGAAAGAGAAATCAATAAAAGCATAACTGCAGAAGTAGAAACCTAAACCAAAACCGCAAATGGATAATAAGGCAAAAGGAAGCAACACAAACCTATCAGTCATAACCTTAAATATTAATGGACTAAATTCCCCAATCAAAAGACATAGACTGGGAGACTGGATTAGGAAACAGAATCCATCGATATGCTGTCTACAAGAAACACATCTTACCTTCAAGGACAGGCACCACCTTAAAGTGAAGGGATGGAAAAAAATATTCCAAGCAAATGGTACCAAAAAGAAAGCAGGTGTTGCTATTTTAATATCGGATAAAATAGACTTCAAAGTAAAAGAAATCAGAAGAGACAAAGAAGGCCATTACATTTTCATCAAAGGAACAATCCACCAAGAAGATTTCACAATTATGAATATATATGCCCCAAATTCTGGTGCACCAAACTTTATAAAGACAATTCTCCAGGACCACAAGTCACAGACTAACCCCAGCACACTCATAGTGGGAGATTTCAATACCCCACTGAGTCCTTTGGATAGGTCAACAGGACAAAAAATAAACAGAGAGACATCTGAACTGAACGATATGATACACCAAATGGACCTCATAGACCTCTACCGAACATTCCATCCTAATACCAGAGAATACACTTTCTACTCAGCACCCCACGGAACATTCTCCAAAATCGACCACATCCTGGGACACAGAAGAAACCTCTACAAATACAAAAAGATTGAAATAATTTCATGCATCCTGTCAGACCACAGTGCAATGAAGCTCAACATCAACACCAGGACAAGCCCTCCTGCCTACAAGAACACATGGAGACTAAACAACACACTCTTGAATAATGAATGGGTCAAGGAAGAGATAAAGAAAGAAATAAAAACATTCCTGGAACTGAATGACAATGACAATACAACACAACAAAACTTATGGGATACCTTAAAAGCAGTCCTAAGAGGGAAATTTATAGCCCTGGGTGCCTACATTAGAAAAACAGAAAGAGCACAAGTGAATGATCTAACACTACAGCTAAAAGCACTTGAGAGGCAACAACAGATGAACCCTAAACGCAACAGACAGGAAGAAATAACAAAAATCAGAGCAGAAATCAATGAAATAGAAACAAAGAAAACAATACAAAAAATCAATGAAGCCAAAAGTTGGTTCTTTGAAAGAATAAACAAGATAGACAGACCTCTAGCCCAGTTAACAAAAAGAAAGAAGGAACAACTCCAAATCAATACAATCTGTGATGAAAAGGGAAATATCACAACGGACAAGGAAAAGATCAAGAAAATTATATGGGAATATTACAAGAACCTATATTCTACCAAGTTTGAAAATCTAGAAGAAATGGATGAATATCTGAAATCTTGGGAATCACCAAAGCTTGGCCAAGAGGAGACCAGCAGCTTAAACAGACCCATAACATATGAAGAAATAGAGGATGTAGTAAGAAGCCTCCCAACTAAAAAAAGCCCAGGCCCAGACGGTTTCACAGCAGAATTCTATAAAACATTTCAAAAAGACCTACAACCATTATTTCTGAAACTGTTTAGAAGTATACAATCAGAGGGAACTCTCCCAAATTCCTTCTATGAAGCCAACATCACTCTATTACCAAAACCAGGCAAAGATACAACCAAAAAGGAGAATTATAGACCCATCTCCCTCATGAACACAGATGCCAAAATTCTAAACAGAATACTGGCAAATCGCATACAGACCCACATCAAGAAGATCATCCATCATGACCAAGTTGGATTCATACCAGAGATGCAGGGATGGTTCAACATACGAAAATCAATAAACATCATCAAACACATAAACGGAATCAAAGACAAAAACCACACCATCATCTCAATTGATGCTGAAAAAGCCTTTGACAAAATCCAGCATCCCTTCATGCTTAAAGTCCTAGAAGGAATTGGATTGGAGGGATCATTCCTCAATGTAATCAAAGCCATATACAGGAAACCCACAGCCAATATCATCCTAAATGGGGAAATGACAGAAACATTCCCTTTAAAGGTAGGAACTCGGCAAGGCTGCCCCCTATCACCACTCCTCTTCAATATAGTGCTTGAAACACTTGCTAGAGCAATAAGGCAAGAAAAGGATATTAAAGGAGTACTAATTGGAAAAGAGGAAGTCAAACTATCCCTATTTGCTGATGATATGATTGTTTACTTAAGGGATGCAAAAAACTCCACCAGAAAACTCCTAGAAACGATTAACAGCTTCAGCAAAGTGGCAGGATACAAAATTAACCTTAGAAAATCAATGGCCTTTCTTTACACCAAGAACAAGCAACTGGAGAAAGAATTCAAAGAGACCTTCCCACTCACAATAGCCTCAAAAACAATAAGATACCTAGGAACAAACCTAACCAAAGACACCAAAGACCTCTACAACAAAAATTTTAAACCCTTAAAGAAAGAAATTGAAGAAGACCTCAGAAGATGGAAAAACCTCCCATGCTCATGGATTGGGAAAATTAACATTGTAAAAATGTCCATTTTACCAAAACTCTTGTATAGATTTAATGCAATCCCAATCAAAATCCCCAAGAGTTTCTTCACAGGCTTGGAAACAAAAGTTCTTAAATTCATTTGGAGAAACAAAAGACCCCGAATAGCCAAATCAATCCTGAGTGAAAAGAGCTACACAGGAGGGATCTCTATACCAGATTTTAAACTATACTACAGGGCTATAGTCATAAAAACAGCCTGGTACTGGCACAAAAACAGACCTGTTGACCAATGGAACAAAACCGAAGATCCAAATCTGAGCACATACAATTTCAGCCATCTCATATTTGACAAGGGGGCCAAGAAACCACAATGGAGAAAAGACAGCATCTTCAGCAAGTGGTGTTGGCAAAACTGGATCACCACTTGTAGAAGAATGAAATTAAACCCCTACCTCTCACCCTGTACAAAAGTCAACTCCAGATGGATTAAAGACCTCAACGTGAAACCCCAAACTCTGAAGGTGATAGAAGAAAAAGTTGGCAGCAGACTACAAGACATAGGCGTAGGAAAAGACTTCCTAAATCAGACAGCAGCTGCACAAGAATTAAGGTCGACAATTGACAAATGGGACCTCATCAAACTCAAAAGCTTCTGTACATCAAAAGAAACAATCAAGGAAGTGAAGAGAAATCCCACAGAGTGGGAGGAAACCTTCACTGCAGATACATCTGACAAAGCATTGATTTCCAGAATATATAAACTACTCAAAAAACAAAGAAAAAAGAAAACAAACGACCCGCTCAATAGATGGAGCAAAGAACTGAACAGAGACTTCACAAGCGAGGAATTAGAGATGTCTGAGAAACACCTCAAGAACTGCTCAACATCACTAATCATTAAGGAAATGCAAATCAAAACCACTTTAAGATATCATCTTACTCCAGTAAGACTGGCTAGGATCAAGAAAACAAATGATACCAAGTGCTGGAGAGGTTGTGGGGAAAGGGGAACACTCATCCACTGCTGGTGGGAATGTAAACTCGTACAGCCACTATGGAAAGCAGTGTGGAGAACCCTTGGAAGACTTGGAATGAACTTGCCACCCGACCCAGCCATACCACTCCTGGGCATGTACCCTCAAGACTTACGCCACCACAGAGATACATGCACGGCCATGTTTATTTCAGCTCTCTTCACAATAGCAAAGAGCTGGAACCAACCTAAATGCCCCTCAACTGACGAATGGATAGAGAAAATGTGGTACATCTACACAATGGAGTTCTATGCAGCAGTAAAGAAAGACGACATCACGAGCTTTGCAGGAAAATGGCTAGAGCTAGAGGACATGATGCTGAGTGAAGTAACACAGTCCCAGAAAAACAAACGACGAATGGTATCCCTCATCTGTGGATGCTAGTGCCAATTACCTAGTTGTAAGTATTTCTTGTGCATGGCCCCTTGAGCTTTTGTCCAAGCAGTGATGCATATTGGAAACAACAACAGAAAGGACTGCATCAAAGAACTGACTGAATCAGTGAACTTTTGCTCAAAACAGTCAACTTCCACATGGAGAATTTTGACAAAGACTGAGAAAGAGATGAAAAGCATGTTTGGCAGAATGCATGAGCTCTGGTGGGGTGAGGGAGATAGGGTGGGGGACACGGGTCTAGATTTGATAATCTTGTACAAAATATATATATATAAAGCAAAAAAAAAAAAAAAGGTTTGTCAAAATCCACTTCGCCCCTTCCCCTTCTCCCAACTGGTCTGGTCACAGCATTCTATTCAAATCTCTCCTCAGAAGAGACCAACCTAAGGCCCCTCCTCCCCTCCCAAACCCACAGGGCACCCTGCAGTGAAGACAGACCCCCTCAGGACAGACCCCCCCACCACACACACACAGAACACTGGAGGGAGCCACAAGGGGAAACGGCACAGGGACAGAGGCAGAATTCTTGCACAGCGTTGTCCTAAAGAACCAGCTGGTCACAGCCTGGGCAGGATCCTCTGCAGAACACACACCAGGGCAAAGTTCAACCTGTTTGAGCAGTGTCTATCTTGACAGCCTTGTTCCAACCGCTGGTTAACATCTCTGCGTTGAATTTTAACATGAAATATCTTTTTGACACAGCAAGGAGAGCGAAGTCCCCTTGGAGCAGGAGGCCAGACTTAGAGGAGCCGCTGGGCACAGTAGAGGAAGGGGGTGGAGCCAGCCGCCAGTGCTCTCCTTGACCTACTTAGGACAGATTTGTTCATTGAACCAGAGGCACCCTTACTGGGAATGGGGAGCAGGGGAGAGGGGGCTCCTGCCTGGCAGGCACATTCCCATGAGGGGGCCAATAAAGTCATAAGTATACCAGTCCCCCAAGACCCGGCTGCCCATCGACCTGGTGCCCAGCCTGCATGCGGCTTCTGGTCACCCTAACCACTGTCCTCACCATCCAACCTCCACATGGGCCATGGGACACACAGGCGACTGCCCGTTGCCTGCTCCGAGGGTCCAGCAGCAAAAATGCCTGCAATGTTCTGGGATGCTACAAGGTTGGGAGGAAGGGTCCAGGGACGGAGTCTGGTGAGTGCTCGTGAGAACAGCAGGCAGGACACAGGGAGACAGCTGCTGTGTTGGCACTGGAAGCCAGCATGAGGAAAGAAGCCACTTTCTGTCCGGGAAGCCGCTGGGGTCTTTGGGCTACAGGAGTGCAAAGCTGGAATCCGGTTCCCAGGCAGAACAGGCCAAGGGCGTGGGAACAACAACAGGGCCCTGGCACCAAGGATGCCCAAAGTGGCTGGCTGGCTTGAGACTCCCTCCAAAGAGGCGGGGGAGCTTGGCAAAGAGACCCCAGAGGGATCTCTCCAGAGAGAGGACAGGAGTGGCCAGCAGGAAGTGGGCAGGTGCTGGGGCAGGGGTCCCTGCACGCAGCTCGGAGGCTACCCACACTGCTTTGCTCTCATAAGCCTCCTTCAGTCATACTGGATGTTGGAGAGAGCTCAAACAGGAGGCTGGTGGCCGGGGATGGGGATGGGGTCCTTACGCTGCCACAGGCAGCAGTGTCCTCGCTTCATTCTGCTCACCTTCAGATTCCCTCTCTGTAAATATGTGCATAGGAATGGTCTGCCTGGTCAGGAGCCATGTTGAAAGGGTTTAGTAGGTCAGCACAAGAAAAGGACTCAGAGGGGCTGGAGAGGAGAGATGGCTCAGAGGTTAAGAGCACCGACTGCTCTTGCAGAGGACCTGGGTTCGATTCCCAGCACCCACATGGTGGTTAAGAACCGTCTTCGACTCCAGTTCCAGGGGAATCTGACACCCTCTTCTGACCTCCGAGGCATTGCACTACACGGGTGCACCAACCTGCATGCAGACAGTACACTCATACACATAAAAATAATAAATAAATAAATTCTTTTAAAAAAGAAAAGGATTCAGAATAGCAAATGTGCTGGTGAGTAGCACTGTCAACTGAAACACCTGGGTGGAGTTGTCTACTGAAGAGTGGCCTGTGGCCGTGGGGGGCGGGGCATTTTGTTGATTATTGAGTGATCTGGGAGACCTCAGCCCACTCTGGGCAGTGCCACCCCTGGGCAGGTGGTGCTGTTAGTAAGCAGCGTTCCTCCACGGTCTGTACTCCAGCTCCTGCCTCCAGGTTTCTGCCCTGAGTCCCTACCCTCACTCCAGTCGGCGAGATGTAGGATAAAAGAGACCTTTTTTTTTTCCAGTCAGTGTTTTTGTTTTGTTTTGTTTCGTTTTGTTTTATCTTAGCAATGGCAGTCACTAAAATACCAACACATCACAAAGACCCAATGGCCACTGCCTGCCACCGTCCTCACCACCATCGCCATTCCACAACCACTGTGCTTACTACCACCACCATCAGCAGCATCTTTGTCAGTATCGCCACTATCATCATCGTCATGGTCATCACCATCTCTATGTTGTCACATCACTATCAGCACCAACATCATCATTTTGGAGCAAGCCTGAGGCACGTACAGGACGTGTACAGGAGCGTGTACATGTGCTCCATAGCAGAAGGGCAGCGGCCCAGACTGCAGAGAGTTCCCAGAGCAGTCATTTGGAGCAGGCAACACCCGGGAGTGCCACACTTCAGCGACTCTGGAGGGACTGGAACTGCAGAAAGAACATGGGCGTTGGGCTGGAGAGATGGGCTAGCGGTTAAGAGCACCAACTGCTCTTGCAGAGGACCCGGGCTCGATCCCCAGCACCCACATGGCAGCTAAGAACCGTCTTTAACTCCAGTTCCAGGGGAATCCGAGACCCTCTTCTGACCTCCGCGGCATTGCATGACACAGGTGCACCAACCTACATGCAGACAGTACACTCATACACATACAAAAAAAAAAAAAAAAAAAAAAAAAAAGAACAAGGGTGTTAATTAGCAGGAGAAAGGGGGGACCAGAGACCGGGCCTTCCCGTCCTCCAGGCAGCCTCGCACTTTTATAGATGAGGAATGGAGACCCGGGAACAAGATTCCAAGGCAGGATGGTCCTCGACCCTGCCTGGAGAGCACTGTTAGGACAACAGTGCTGGGACCGGGCCCTCAGGAGAGCTTCGGCCGTGACCTGACTCAGGGGAACCATCCTGGCCAGACGACCTGCAGGCACCTTTCTCCTGGAGATAGGCATGGAGGGCCAGAAGTTTGGGAGGGCGGGGCTAGTTTAGGTTAGAAGGATGAAAAAGAACAGTGTGCGCAAGCTCAGAAGGAGTCAGCGCTCACTGGGGCAGGCCCAGGCAGCAAAGAGAAGGGAAAAGAACTCCCAGGAGCTGTGGCCTTCTCTCTAAAGCAAAAGAAACCGCCTAAAGCTCTCCTCAGTTGGTAGAGTGCTCACCAACACGCATGAAGCCCTGGGTTCCGTCCCTAGCACCACATAAAGTGAGGTATGGTGGTGCACGTCTGAAACCCCAATTTGCGAAGCAGAAGCAAGAAAATTAAGAGTCGAAGACCATTGTCTGTTCCATAGTAATTTCCAAAGCCAGCCTGGGCTACATGAAACACTATCTCAAAACATAAAGCTAACTAAATAAAAACATAGGTCCACTAAAGGGCGACGGGCAGCAGGCTGGCAGAGCTTGTATAAGAGACCCTTCCAGACGGCCCATTCCAACTGGGGATCGCACAGAGGCCTGATCCTACAGTGGGAATTCCTCAAGTTCTTGGGAACTGGAGGGGCCTCGGAGCCCTGGGAGGGCCCAGCACACTTGTCCCTGGCTGCTGCTGCCTCCAGCCCCTCCCCCTGGATTCGGCAGCCCCCATGGTCCCAGGGCTTTGCTGAGTCATCCACAGTCAGATCCCTGGCCTGCCCTTTCTCCTGCCTGGCTTGGGGCCAGAGACAGCTGCTGTCACAGTGGGACGGGGACACAAGGATCAGGAGGACACACACACACACACACACACACACACACACACACAAACTGCTGCACCATCCGGTCAGGAAGGAAGACATCTACCGAGTAGCTCCAGGATCCGCCATGCAGCCCCAGGACCAGGAGGAAACTGTTGAAAAAGACAGGCTGGCCCCAGCTTTCAGAAGACATGCCATCCTCCAGTGGCTGCAGGTCACAGCCTTCAGCAGCTCAGTCTCCCTCTATCTCATCTCCTGGTGCTCCGGGACCTTCCTTCCCCTAAAGCCTTGCCCCAATCTGCATTCATATCTTGGTTAGAACCAGACCAAGTATAGCTGCCTCGGCCTCCCCCAGAGCCTCTCCTCCCACCCACTCCATCTCCCTCTACCCTTCTTCCGCAGACTCTCTTCTAACTCTATGGACCAGGAACATTCCAGAAAACCCTTCCAGCCACATATGGGCACTTCTGGGCACCCACCACCAGCGTTCCACAGCCACAGCCAAGCCAGAAAGCAGAGCTGGATGGAGAAACACAGCCCACCCCAATGGCTGCACTCACAAAACTACCACAGACCTTGAGAAAGCACCACCTATACCTCTTCTGTCCTCAGACTTTCGATGTCCTCACTGCCCACTGCCCAGCTTGCTTTTGTCACAGGCCTTCGTTGTCCCAAGACCACATGACAGAGGGAGATTCTTCCAGGTCCCACGTACACCCTCACCTCTACAGCTGGGCCAAGCTCTTCAGTAGATGCCAGGACCTGTCCCTCTGCGGCGCAAAGACCCGGCTCCAATATTCCCACCTCTGCCATTGTTATCAAGGAACAGTCTCAAAAAAAATAGATAGATGATAGATAGATAGATAGATAGATAGATGATAGATTAGATGATAGATAGATAGATAGATGATAGATTAGATGATAGATAGATAGATGATTGATTGATAGATAGATAGATAATAGATAGATAGATAGATAGATAGATAGATAGATAGACAGGATTGATGCTAGATAGATATAATTGATTGATGATAGATAGATGTGATTAATTGATGATAGATAGATAGATGTGATTGGTTATTGATAGATGATAGATAGATGTGATTGATTGGTGATAGATGATAGATGGTAGATAGATAGATGATAGATAGATAGATGTGATTGATTGGTGGTAGATGATAGATGATAGAGATAAATAGATGATAGATAGATAAATAGATAGATATAGATGATAGAGATAGATGATAGATAGATAGATAGATAGATAGATAGATAGATAGATAGATAGATGATAGATAGACTTCTAGATAGGCGCTGTGGTACACACCTTTAATCCAGGACATGGAAGCCAGAGGCAAGCAGATCTCTGTGAATCTGAAGCCAGCCTGGTCTACATAGTGAATTCCAGGCCAGCCAGGGCTGCATAATGAGACAGTCTCTCAAAACAAAAACAAAGCAAATAAGAACTTCTGTGCTGGGGTGGTACACACCCAAAAACGCAGCACCCGAGAAATGGAGACAGGAGGGTCAGGAACCAAGGATGTCCTTGGCTACACAGAGGGTTCTAGTTCAGCCCAGGCTGCATGAGAACCTGCCTCAAAAAACCAGAGTGCTGGGGCTGGGGCTGGGGCTGAGGTAGTGGAGCCTTTGCCTGGCACACACAGGCTTCCGTCCAGCACTGTGGACAACAGACGTGCTGTCCCACCGTTGTAATCCCAGCGCTTGGAAAGAGGAAGCAGGAGGACCAGAAGGTCAAGGTCATCCTCGGCTACACGGGAAGGTCAAGGCCAGGCTGGGCTACGTAAGGCCTTATTTCAGAAAGAGAAAAGAAAGGAAGAGATCAAGGGAGAGAAACTTCCAGTCTTTCGGCCATATCAAGGATTGCTTATAAAAGCAGTCAGGTGACTGGAATTCAAACCACTTCCGAGTTCTCCAGCCTCTCCCGCACCAGTACTGCTGACATGCCTGATGTGCACGCACTGCCTTTCTTTCCTGGCCTGATGCTAAGCTTGTCTGGATTTCACCCCTCTGTCTGCAGCAGACCCCAGGCCATGGTCTTTGGGATTTCACGTGGCCCATCCCAGCAGCTAGTGCAGTCCTCAGCCCCACCCCCTACTCTCCGCATTCCTGTCCACTCTGGTTTCCGAATACTGTCTCGCCAGTGCCCTGCTCCCTTCCTGCCCTCTCAGAACCAGAGGCCAGGGACACAGCCTCTACTACAGCTCTTTCTATGAAAGACACTCCCCAGATAAGCTTGACCGCTCTGTGACTCCACACCTTAGTTCCTCCCAAGTCACTCCACGATGTCATCATCTGGAAGACTTGGGGACATATGAGCTCACCCCAGCCAGAGTCAAGGACAGCCATTCAGCTCCAACCACGCCCCTTCCCCCAGGGCTCCTACCTCTGTGACTGGCCCCTCCACCCACCACCTGACCACCACTTTTCACCCCTACTCCCAGCACCACCCTGAACCTCACTACCCTACTGTCAGTCACATAACCCCCATGGCCTCCTGGGAACACTCCTCCACATCCCCCCTCCTTCCCCCCAAGTCAGGCTATTGTCCTCCCTGTAGCTCGGGAATCTTTCAAAGTCAAGCAGGGAGAGATAGCTCCATGGTTGAGGGTGTTGCTGCTCTTCCAGAGGCCAGGGAGCCCCTGGAGGCAGAGGCAGAAAGGCTAGGGAGGGGAAAGGGGAGGGAGAAACCTTCAGATTTCTATCTGGGCTTTGGAGACTGGGAGCCAGGGACAGGCGTGAACTATGACTCTGTTCCCAGTCTAGAGCCGTGTGATGGTGGGCAAGCCACAGGATCTAGGAGAGGAGTACCTAGAGAGGGGACAGGGGTCTCAGTAGCTCAGGATGTCTTAAGGAGTCCAAGGGGGTATGTGGTAATATCAGACAGGCTCACTGAGGCTCTGGACAGGGGATCAATAAAGGAGATCAGGAATAGCGGAACAATTGTGACTCATGAGCCCCATAGGGTGGGTGGTATGGCGACACACATATCCCTGAGTGTAGGATGCCCCTCAAGTGAGGCTCATGCCAGCCTAGACTAGAAAGACCCCCAGGCCATGGGGCTGGAGAGATAGCCTAGCGGTTAAGAGCACCGACTGCTCTTGCAGAGGACCCGGGTTCGATCCCCAGCACCCACATGGCGGCCGAGAACCGTCTGTAACTCCAATTCCAGGAGAACTCCAGTTCCAGGGGAATCCGAGACCCTCTTCTGACCTCCGCGGCATTGCACGACACGGGTGCACAAACCTACATGCAGACAGTACATTCATACACATACAAAAATAAATAAAATTAAAAAAAAAAAAAAAAAAAAAAAGAAAGACCCCCAGGCCCATCCTCTCCTGGGTTAGATCACAGTATTGTCACCATATTCTGGGAGGTAGACGGGAGCACCGAGGGCCGACAGACAGCCGGGTGCCACGGCCGGAACACAGATCTCCCCCAAACCTGACAGAGACCAGAGCCTCAAAGGTGGGCAGTGGAAGAAGTTGTTTGTAATATGTGCAACACGCCTCAGCCAGGTTAAACTTTGTCTAAGGAAATGATTACTAGATCTTCTTCTATTAAATGACCCATGGTCATACTCAGTTCCAGTCAGGGTGCCTTCTATCTCCACCCTTCTTGCTTTCCAAATTTGGCTTTTCCCAGAGCCAGGGCCAGCTATATCTCCAGGAGAGCTCTCTATGGCTCTGGATAGCAGCACTGGGCTCCAGGTCTCCGTGGGAACTAGCCCCAGTGACAGCCAGCTGGTGGATACCAGAAAGCCTGTGCCCTGACTCAGAGACCCAGGTACCCGAGACATGCAACTGGAGAGGCTGGCGTGGGCCGTGTCATGGGAGAAGCGGGCTCGTCACATTGATCCCATGGCCCTGGGCTGGCCTCTGTGAAGTGACACCTCTGCAGGGGTCACAGGCACGGATCATGGCCTTTCCTGAACTCCTGGACCAAGTAGGGGGCCTCGGCAGGTTCCAGGTCCTCCAGGCGGTGGCCTTGGTGGCCCCTATCATGTGGGTCACTGCTCAGAACATGCTGGAGAACTTCTCGGCTGCTGTGCCCCGCCACCGATGCTGGGTGCCTCTTCTGGACAATGGCACTGCCCAGGAAGGTGTCCCTGAGGACCTGGGGCCCGAGGTCCTCCTGACCATCTTCATCCCACCGGGTCCTGATCAGCAACCCCACCAGTGCCTCCGTTTCCGCCATCCACAGTGGCAGCTTCTGGAGCCCAATGCCACGGCCAGCAAGTGGAACGAGACTGACATGGAGCTGTGCATGGACGGCTGGGTCTATGATAGCAGCACCTTCGTGTCCACGATTGTGACCACGGTAACAGCCCCAGCCCTACTCAGGTCCTGGCACCAGAGAGGCCAAAGCCACAGTCAGAGTTAGCTGGGCTTAAATGGACCAGGCTCAGAAAGGACCCACCTTATCAGGCCTCCTCATTGGAGGGATGACCATGTAGTCCTACAAGGGACTGGGGGGCAGGAGTCTGTTCTTACAAAGCTGGACATGGTGGCTCATGCCTGTGATCTCAGCACGCCTGGGAGACTGGGGCAGGAGAATTATGATGAGTCTGAGGCTAAGCTGGATTACTTACTGAGTGATGTCCACATAGCATGTCCTGAGGTGGTACTTCTGTTCCTGAATCTTTGCCCAGTCCATCCTGCTGAACTGTGGACTCAGACAACTTGGTCATGGGGAATCTAGTGAATGTCTACTGGATTCTCTGGGGCTAAGCAGGCAGGGCCTGGGCAAGCACTGGCCTCTTATAAAAAGTAGCAGGGGACCTGGAGAGATGCTCCAGTTGGTAAATAGACAGGCAAGCGTGAGGACCTGACTTCAGCTCCCTGGCAGCACTGAAAAAGCCAGGCATGTAATCCAAGCTCCCAGGAGGCAGAAGCAGGTGGATCTCTGGGGCTCACTTGCCAGCCAGACTAGTATATGGGCAAGCCCCAGGTTTAGTGAGAGACTGGGACCCAAAAACAACGTGGACAGCTCCTAATGTTGACTTCTGGTCTCCATAAGCACATACATACATGCACATGTGCACACATGAATCTAATATACATAAATACATACATACATACATACATACATACATACATACATTATACACACTAAAGAAGAGGAGGAAGAAGAGTCCTGAAACCCGGGCAGCTGTCTCGGGAAGTAGGAAGGTTCCTGGCTGGGGAACAAGAAGGAAGTAGCCTTGAGAGGGTGGGTGGCTGTCGGCTAAGGGAGCTACTGCTGCTGGACGAGGCTACAGAGATATTGACCTTTGACCCAGGGGCTACGGTGACAGGATGGTCCTTGGGAGACCAAGCCTACAGCTGGCCTCGCTGTCCCACAGGGGCCCAGCCCACGCCCAGCTCACCTCTAGCTCCGCCACACCCTCCTACCCAGAGTACCCGCCTCCCGGGTTCAGCTCTCCCCTCCTCTCCCTCCAGTGGGACCTGGTATGTGACTACCAGGCCCTGAGGCCCATGGCCCAGTCCATCTACCTGGCTGGGATTCTGTTTGGAGCCGCAGTGTGTGGACTCGCCTCGGATGGGTGAGTACTCATGCTGATCCAAGCAGGCCGGCTTGAGTAAATCTCACACCTTCTCTGAATCACTGCTAAATTCTCTGCCACACACCTTTCAACCACTGCTTGAATACCCTGGTGACAGGGAATTCATTCCCTGCTGAGCCGACCTTGACTCTCTTCATGCTTATGTGCCCCCCTAACCCCGGTCAGAAAATGAGGGTCTGGTACCATGGACAGCCTTGTGCCTTCCTCGGCTCAGTGGGCAGGCACAGGGTGGTCCTTGGCCAGATCTTCACGGCAGGCCATGGCACAGCTACACTCCTGGTATATGTCCCGCAGGTTTGGGCGCAGGAAGGTGCTGACTTGGAGCTACCTTCAGGTGGCTGTGTTGGGCACTGCGGTCGCCTTCGTTCCCACCTTCCCCCTCTACTGCCTGTTCCGGTTTCTGGTGGCCTTTGCGGTGGCCGGCATCATGATGAATACAGGCAGTCTGTGTAGGTGCCCCAAGTGGTGCCGGGTGGAGGATGCCACGCCCAGGAGTCAGCACTGATCCACACGTGTCCTTGCAGTGATGGAGTGGACCTCAGCCCAGGCCGGGCCCCTGATGATGACCTTGAACGCTGTGGGTTTCAGCTTGGGCCAGGTCCTGACGGGAGCCATGGCCTATGCTGTGCGCAGCTGGGGGAGGCTGCAGCTGACGATCTCGGCGCCTTTCTTTGTCTGCTTTGTGTATTCATGGTGGGTGATACGCCCCTTGAAGGAGGCTCTGCCCACTCTTGGGGGTCAATATGGGGGAGTCTCCTTTCCTGCAGAGAGCTGGGGTGCCAGAGGCCAGGACACCGGGCTGGTGGCCACTGGAGTCCCAATCTTGGGGTACCTCCTCACACTCCATGGCTCGAAGCCCAGATGCCCCCAAGGGTGGCCCCGCAGTCCGAGCTCCCTTCCTCAGGGGGGATCTGGCACGTAGCCAGTCGCAGCTCTTTTCACTCATACTGCACACCCCAAATCTGTGTTCCACCCTGCCTCACCCAGCCCCCACCCTCACACTTTCTTCCAGCCCCAGGTCTCCAAATGCCTCGTAGAAATTTCCTCCATCTGCTCCCCCACCTCTCCTCCCCTCCAGATCCTGACACTCAGAAGCCAAGACCCCTCCCCAGTCCAACAGGTCACCAAGACTCACCAACTCTATCTGCCCTGTCCCCCTCCTCTCCCTATTCTAGTGTCCAACCCTGGGTCAAGGCAGAGACGGAGCAGGTGGACCTCCCAGCTGCTGGCCACAGGGGATAGCTTGTCCTTCTGGGGGAGGGCATGGATCTTCCTGAGCACAGGCCGCCTGGAGCACTGCTGAGTGGTAGACACTGCGGGAGGCACATTCGGTAGTGCAGGACTGTGCAGCGGAAGGCTGGGGGAGGCTGGGTTTGGTGCTGAGACAGTGGAAAGCACATTAGTGTCCAGCAGCCACATCCTGATGTGAGATGACTGAGGCAGGGCCACAGGAACAGTCAGGTACAAAAGGGTCAGAGGGGACAAAGGTGCCGACAAGGTGACAGGGGTGACATCATAGACATGGCTTCTGGGCTGAGCCCTGGGCTGGGATTGATGAAGTCGTTTGTAGCAGGAAGAGGCAACTCGGAGGCCAAGCGGGGACAGGGGGGACATGTGTGACAGAAGAGATGTCAGAATGGTGGCGAACCCCGGCAGCCTCTAGGGTCCTGCAGGTACTGGAGGACGGGCTGCGGGGCCGAAGGGAAGGGGACAAAAGTCCTTCCCGCATCAGCCGCCTGCCCAGGGACAGGCTCACACGGGAGTCTCAAACTCAGGGAGGGAGGAGATGGCAAGACCACCTGCAGCAGCAAATGACAGTCTTGGTCACTTAGTGTCCTTTATTGTCCCCACTGACCTTGGCTGCCTGGGGGACTGGAGCTTGTGAGTGTCACTAAAACCAGTTCCTGGGGCAGAGAGGCCAGATGGCTGGGAGGGTGGAGCAGCCAGACCATGGGGGCCATGGGCAGCGACCCCTTCCCACACCCCTCCACTTTAGGTGGCTACCAGAATCCGCACGCTGGCTCCTCACTGTGGGCAAGCTGGACCAGGGCCTGCAGGAGCTGCAGAGGGTGGCTGCCATCAACAGGAAGAGGCCAGAGGGGGACACTCTGACCATGGAGGTGAGGTGTGGCCAGGCCTCCCTTCAAGCCTGTCCCTTAGATCCTCTCCCTGGCCTTGTGTAGGGAACCCCTGGGAGACTGACTGAGGGTCGCTGTTGAATGAGGAACCCTGGAGGAAGGCATGTGGGGTACCCGATGCCAACCGTCTCCCACTCTCTCAGGCCGTGCTGTCAGCCATGCAGGAGGAGCCAAGTAGGGGGCAGGTCCCCACCAGGCTGGGCACCCTGCTCTGCACCCCTGGACTGTGCCTCCGGACTTGCATCTCCATGCTATGCTGGTAGGTGCCTTCTACCTGGAGCCACCGGCCCAGCCTCTACCCATGGCTGCCAGCTACCAGAGGGCCTACTGTCAGGGCTCGGCCACCACATGGCCAGGGATGGGGTTTGAAAGACCTGCAGCACAAGGGCCTCCTTGTCAACAGTCAGGCTCCCAGCAGGGACAAGCTGGACCAGGTAGGCTCACAGAGGTTCCTAGGTCCAAGCAGCTAAAAGAGACTGAAGGACGATCAGGAAGAAGTTGCTGGAAAGGCTGAGAGCCAAGCCAGACACAGGCAGTGCCAGCCGCAGCAGACAGGCCTCCCATTCAGGAGCACCAGGGATGAACGAGCTGAGTTTGGAGCCCAGGCCTCCCAGCAAAGACCAAACCCACAGAGAGGCTCTGTGGGGAGCCGTGGGGAAGCATCCCAGATGGAGTGCCAGAACAGAGAGAGGGAGGGAGAAACCCCCTCGTTCCTCCCCCACCTCCCTACGCATTAACCTATCAGCCTCTTGGACAGCACACAGGTAGGAAAGCAGCCATCTTGACCTGAAGTGCCTACCCTTGTTCCCAGGTTCGCCTTTGGCTTCACCTTCTACGGCCTGGCCCTTGACCTGCAGGCCCTGGGAAGCAACGTCTTCCTGCTCCAGGTCCTCATCGGGGTGGTGGACTTCCCACTGAAGGCCAGCAGCCTGGTGCTGCTCAGCCGCCTGGGCCGGCGTCTCAGCCAGGCCGGCTCCCTGGTGCTGCCTGGACTCTGCATCCTGGCTAACATGATGGTGCCTCACGGTGAGCCACGGCTCAGCTGTGGTCACAGTGTCCAGAGGAAGAAAGGGTGGCAGCCAGCTGAGGTGCTCCCACCCTAGGGAGGGCTGGGGTGGAGCTAGAACAGATGGCATGGGAACCGGGTAGAGGCCAGCTAGGGAGGAGGCTTCCAGGACTGTGAGGGAGAGAAGGCGAGGTGATGGGGCTGGAGAGCAGGTGGACAAAGTTGTAGTAACATTAAACTCAGCGATGGAGTAGGGCTGGAAAGGGAGGCGAGAAGGACTTCCTGGGTCTGACTCTTGAGGGCTGGTCAGAGATCACTTACACAGGCCACTGTGGAGGATCAACCCAGAGGCATTGGTCAGTCAGAACTGGAGGGCAGGGAGTGATGCCAGGAATAGATGACCCCAGCCCCCAGCCGGCTTCATCTCTGTTGACAGAGATGGTGGCCCTGCGGTCGTCCTTTGCAGTGCTGGGGCTGGGGTCCCTGGGGACCGCCTTCACCTGCGTCACTGTCTTCAGCAGTGAGCTCTTCCCTACAGTACTCAGGTGAGGCTAGCCTGGGGTCAAGGAGAGGACGCTGTAGCCTGGGAGGGGGAGTAGTCACCCCCGGGATCCCTGAGTTTCCCTTCCCTATGGCCTCAGGGCTGTCTAGCTATGTCTCCACCCAGACTGACCTTTGGGGCCTCCCTGGACCTACTGTGCTGTGGACAGAGAGCTGCTCACAGGCACGTGTGGCCCCCACAGGATGACGGCGGTGGGCCTAGGCCAGATGGCAGCCCGTGGGGGGGCCATTCTGGGGCCTCTGGTGCGACTGCTGAGCATCCATGTCCCCTGGCTGCCCCTGTTGGTGTTCGGGACGGTGCCAGTGCTGAGTGGCCTGGCTGCATTGCTGCTCCCTGAGACCAAGAACTTGCCGCTGCCAGACACCATTCAAGACATTCAGAATCAGTGAGTAAACTGGACTAGGCCCCTCCCTCCCTCCCTCCCTCCATCCCTCCCTCCCCCCTTCCTACCTTCCTTCCTTCCTTCCTTCCTCCCTTCCTCCCTCCCTCCTTCCTTCCCTCCCTCCCTCCTCTTCCCCAGAGAAGCCCAAAACAACAGCATGTCTTGTACAACCCTTCCCTCACTGGACAGAAGAGAAATAGAAGAATAGGATTGGCCCAAACTCACACAGCACGTCCACAGGAGAATAGGGACCCAGGCTGACAGGCAGACTCTAGCCTTCTGCCCTTCGTCCCACCATGTAGAGGAACAAATAAGCCGGCTCCCCCAAGATCCACCTTGAGACAGGCTGAGAGGAACAAAGTGCTGGCCTTAGATAGGGGAAGGTCCTGGGGTGTGATGGGTTTTTATGGGGGTCCTCACAGGCCCCAAGCTCTGCCACTAAAGCCCTCTGGTGGCTGACAAGGCTGTCATTGCCCACCCCACCCTTCAGCCCTGGCATGCTGCCTGGTCTTCAGGATGGACACAGGTCAAGGGTCAATGGTCACTGTGAACCTGAGAGACTCGTTCCTGTCTTTCCCCAAATAGGTTGGCGAAGAAAGTGATACACAGCACCACAGGGGGATCCATTCTGAAGTCTACATGGCTCTAGCCTCCCGACATCAGAATTGGAGGAAGGGGGAGAGGAGAGGAGGAGGGGGAGGAAGAGAAGGAGGGAGAAGGGGAAAGAGGAGAAGGAAGAGGGAGAAGAAGGAAGAGGGAGAAGAGAAGGAAGAGGAGAAGGAAGAAGGGGGGGCTGGTGATGGCTTTGTGGGAAAGACGACGCTCGCAGCGAAGCACGACAACCCGAGTTGGATTCCCAGAACTCATGTGCAGGAGAGAACTGACTCCACGAAGTTGTCTTGTGACTTCCACAAGGGCACTGTGGCATGTACCCAATACAACACACACACACACACATAATTTGTAAAAAGAAAAAGGGAAGTCCTTATACAACCAAATGGGATGAATGCAGAAGGCCCCAAGTAAATCAAGTTTTAAAGAATAAGAGACTGCAGAGTGTGTGTCCCTGGGTAGGACTTCCCTGTGGAGACTCGCCCACACTTGGCTCAGGGACCATTGCAGAAGACGGGGCGGAAAGATTGTAGAGCCAGGGCTGGTGCATGAACACAGGGAAGCAGAGGCTTCCAGGCCACAGAAAGCTTGCATGTGTGAACTTGTAGCAATGGTCGCATAGAGCCCAGGACCGACCATGCCAACTCAACTAAACAAGGATCCAGAGGGGAGGAGAGAAATGGGTGACCGGCCAGCCCCAGACTGAGGACTACTGGAGACTGATTGCTACCGGATGAGGGAGATGGGCCAGCCCGACTAAGGACTACTGGAGACATTACTACTGGGTGAGGGAGATGGGCCAGCCCCGGACTGAGAACTACTGGAGACTGATTACTACTGGGTGAGGGAGATGGGCCAGCCCCGGACTGAGGACTACTGGAGACTGATTACTACTGGGTGAGGGAGATGGGCCAGCCCCGGACTGAGGACTACTGGAGACTGATTGCTACTGGATGAGGAAGAGTATGCCTTACCTATGATCTCTAGATGAGCTGAGTAAACTGCAGTGGATGAATTTGCACTTAAGGACATCTGGGTACAAGTGCTTGACTGGACAGGACTTAGCATGTGTGGCAGAGTACACAAGGTCTTAGCATGTGTGGCAGAGTACACAAGGTCTGGTGGGGGTTGGGGGACATAAGTGGGGGAAGAGGTCTAACCTTGATTAAGAACTGTTCTATGAAAGCATAAAAACTCAATTAAAAACAAACAAATGTGGTGGCGCACACCTTTAATCCCAGCTTGGGATGCAGAGGCAGGCGGATCACTGTGAGTTCAAGGCCAGCCTAGTCTACATAGTGAGCTCCAGGATAGCTGGGGCTACAGGGAAACCCTGTCTCAAAGAAGACAAAAAATAAATAAATGAAAGAAAAAAGAAAGAAAGAAAGAAAGAAAAGGAAAGGAGAAAGAAAGAATAAGAGGGGGAGGAGGAAAAGGAGGAAGAGGAGGAAGAGGAAGAGGAAGAGGAAGAAGAGGAGGAAGAGGAAGAGGAAAAAGAAGAGAAGGAGAAGGAGGAAGAAGAGGAAGAGGAGGAAGAGGAAGGGAAGGAAGAGGAGGAGGATGACAAGGAGGAGGAGGAAGAGGAAACAGAGGAGAAAAATGTTTCTTCTGTTCCCTGAGACAGCCCAGAGAATCAAAGAGCTCTATTTCTAGGGATCCTAGGGCTGCTTGCCTGAGCCTTCCTCTAACACAGAAGGGGCAAAGGATGGTTTGATTGACAGGAGGCTGCTCCATCCACTGCCACCACCCTGAGTCTCCCCCATTTAGCCCAACAGTGGAGAGGGTCCAGGACAGACCTGCTCACTATCCAAGATATCCACCTGCCCCAGGGCTCAGAACTGACCGCCCTCTCCTCTGGCTCAACACAAACAAAGAAGACTCAGCTCTTCAGTGTCACTGAGGTCCTTGGCCAAACAGCCTGGAAGGTCCTTGGCCAAACTCCGGCCACATGCCTGGAAGGTCCTCTTCCATCCTGACATCCTCCTAGGCCTTCTAGATGCAGCGTAGGGGTCTCCTTCCAGGATTCAGGGCCAGCCCATGACACCAGTGGTGCCATGACCCACAGATGAAACCACACATCTGTTTCTTCTCACTCGAGCAGAGAAGTACCATGATGAGACAGTG
This sequence comes from Rhizomys pruinosus, assembly GCA_009823505.1. Lineage (NCBI taxonomy): Eukaryota > Metazoa > Chordata > Mammalia > Rodentia > Spalacidae > Rhizomys > Rhizomys pruinosus. The sequence goes on from VZQC01011847.1 coordinate 1,039,455, forward strand.
GTCCCTCTGCCCTGTGTCCTAACTGACACAGCCTGCTAGCAGGTGTTGGACCGAGATTAAAGACGAAAGATCAAAGATGGGAACAATCGAGGAGAGACAGCCCCTCACTGGTTTGTGAAGACCCCCCAGATTCTGCCCAGGGTAGGAAAGAAGACTGGGGACTCTTCACCGGGTAGACCTCCCCAAAGGTGGCTTTCCTGTGCTGCTGTTCCCAGCCTGTTGCTGTCTTGCATGCCATGCCTCTCTCTACCTTGGGAGATGAGTACTGTCCTCTCTCACAACAGGCACAACCAAGGCTTCAAGAAACAAGCTGCCCATAACACACAACTAAGAGGAGGCAGGATCAAGACTGCAAGCCCCGGTCTGTAGGTCTCCTGAGCCTACTCTGGCCACCGTGCCATCCCTGGCTTCACCATCTGGTAGATAAGAATCAGCTGGACACCCAGGAAAGACAGGGCAGTGTTTCACAAGGACAGTGGGCCACTAGCTAACCCATCTGCTGTACCACCTTCAAACACACTCTGACCATGTCTGTGTCCACTCCGGCACATTGGCTGCAACACAAACACACACACACACACACTCACACACACAAACACACACACACACACACACACACACACACACACAGTTCCCTCTGCAAAAGTGTAGAGGTGGGAATCACATTTGTACAGATACCTCAGGACCAGCTTGACCTTGTATCACTCCCAGATTAGACTCTTCCAGAAGGCAGAGTCAGAGGAAGAGATAGCTCCTTCTATTCCCCAGCTCACCAAACAGGTCAGAGATGTCCCTCCACCCATGTTCAGAGTAGCTGCCCCTGGTCTATCCAAGGTGGGCAGTAGCTACCAGAACAAAGGGCTCTGTTACTCTGTGGAGTGAGTGTCCCTGTGCCTGAGGAGTGCCCTGACAAAGGTGTTAGTGTGAACTCAGGGGAGGTCTTCACTTGGAACATGTCCTCTTTTTAATGGCTACCATGTGGGATCCCAACCTGGGAGTTACCGGGATCCCCCACAATGGAGAGGCCAAGGGAACTGGAAATTGGTACAGGGAGCCTGTGGCCACCCAGTGGTCTTATCCCTATGGTAGCAAAGACCTCGTGTTTGGGGACCAAGGACAGGGGCTGGGTGCCACCTTTGTCCATTTCCTTGCTCCCAGCCATGCCTGTAGCTCATACCAGAGACCATGGTAGAGACAGTCCAAGCACTGTGGGCTCCCTACGTAGCCTCCAGTGGTTGGGCTGACATTCCCTCCCTGAGGCAGATCTTTACAGTCTAAAAGCATCAATCAGGTTTCACCATGGGCTTCCCCAAGCCCTTTTCTTTGACCCGAGATGGAACACTGACACATCCCCGTGAGGTCTCAAGGAGCCCCAATGTACAGAACTTCACCCACTCCCACGCGCCGTTTGTGCCCCCCTGACGTCACTGTCACGCAAGCTGGATCCCAAAGAGCCCCACTCTAGCCCAGGTGCTATGTTCTGCATTCAATACACACCATATGACTGGAGAGTCAGGTGACTGTCTTTTGAAAAGGTAAACTGAGTCAATTGCCATCTTGACAAGTCTTTCTTCGAAAAGAACACCTCTGAGTGACAGCTCTTGGCCTTCTGATGCAGAGAGAGTGGCGGAGTCTCGGTTACAAGACAGCCAGTAGTCTGAAGCCATCCTTTCAACTCCGAGAATGTGTACACCCTGCCTCAGTTGGGGACGTTGTAACAATTGCTGCAGTAAAGGCTGAGTGTGGAAGGTTCTGAATCAAGTTGGCGGAGGGGATGTGGCCACTGATGCATCTTGAGGCTCCGGCAAGCCATGAGGGAACCCACCTCCCTCCAAAGGCTGGAAAAGTGGGCGGTGGCAGTTGCTAGCACCCAGTCTGTAGCTGCTGCAGTCTCAGAAGGTCATAGAATCCTGGCCAGACACCACAGCCCCCCACCCCCACCCAAGCTGGGGTGTTTCCTACCCTCAGTCTCACCCAGCAGGGAGCCCAAATCTGTGCCCAACTCAAGAGGCTGGGAATTGAGCTGGCAAGATGGCTCAGTGGGTAAAGGTGCTTGTTGTCAAGCCTGACTGACAATCAAGGTCTCACCTCCTAGAACCCACACTGCAGAGAGAAGGGACTCCATGCTGTCCTCTGTGGCAGACAGACAGGCAGATAGACACACAAGGAATACACTGAATAAATGGGGGGAGCAACAGGACTTATTGACATAGGCACCCACTCCAGACCTGCTGTGGCTCACTGTTGGGAGGACCAGGACCCTAACACAGTCCCCCCGCCCGCAACAAAGTACACAGGACTGTTGGAATTTGCAAAGTTTTTGTTTTCTTTTTCCCACACATTTCCGGGTTTGGGGTGTTTTCCAAGACTTAGACACTTTGTTAACAAAGAGAAAAAAATGGGGGAGCAGGGGGTCCATGGGCCAAGATGTGACCCCAGCCATCGCAGACAGTCTTGCTCCCTCCCTTCCCTGCGCCCAGCAGGTGCCACAGGCCTCTGCTCTGGTACCTCGATTATTTGTTTTTAATATATATCTGCATTTGCCTTCCCCCCACCCCCGCCCCCCACCCCCGCTCCTCCAGCGGCTTCCCAGCAATGCACGTTGCCCGGCACAAACAACAGACCTTGACGAGGCCCGAGCCCCTTCCCTGGGCGACCCCAGGCTAGGCGCCTGTCCTGAGGGGGGGTCGTAGGGTCCTGGGGAGACGAACCCCACTGCCCTGCCCCTGCCACCCCACCTGGGCCGCTCTGGGCTCCCCTCCCACCCTTTTCCCAGCGACTCTGGAAACCCAATAGGAGGAAAAGGGGAGAAAACAAATACAGAAAGGGGGGAAGAAAAGAAAAGAAAAAAGAAAAAGATAAGTGGGGGAGGAGGGACACAGCGAGCTGGGCAGGACAGGAGAGGAGGGAGGGCTGGGAAAGCAAAGGAAGGCAGGAGGGAGATCGAGGAACAGAAACGAACGCGCAGTGGACACTTTACAAAACCCCGGCCTTCCTTCCCGCCCAGCCCCACCAAAATAAAACTAACCCCCCGTTAAAAAAATAAATCAACCCTGGGCTGTGAGCACGGTGCCCTGACTGGCGGGCGCAGGGCCTAGAGGGACAGCCAGGCCCACGCCTGGGGAGACGGAGGACGGGGACGAGCGCGGGGTTATTTTTTTTTTTTTTTTTTTTTTGCGTTTCCTCTTCGGTGGGAGGAGCCTGAGCAGCCAGGGAGGGTCCCCAGGCCCCGCAGCGGGGCCGCACCGTCCTCTCGGGCCCCGCGCAGGGGCGGTGGCAGTGGGCGCGGCGCCGGCCGGGCGGTTCAGACGTAGTACTCCTTGTCCTTGTTCTTCTTGGCTTTGCTGGGCGTCTTGGGCGCGGCCGGGGCCTTCTCCTTGACCACCGCCCCATTGCTCTGGGCCGAGTTACTGATGTAGTTCCGGCTCTGGTCTACCTGGTAGGAGCCCTCGTCGCGGTTGCGGTACTTGTACATGGCGTACAGCAGGATGAGGATGCACAGCGCCGCCGCCGCCACGATGCCCACCACCATGCCCGTGGTGCTGCTGGACTCGCGGATCACCTCCACCGCGCCGGGCGGCCCGCGCTCCCCGGGCCCCGTGGGGCTGGCTGTGGGCAGACGGGGGAAGCCGGGGGCCGCGGTCACGCCGGGGCGCAGCGGCCTCCGCGGCTCGAAGGACGTGGGCGCCCCGGGCCCCGAGGGCGGGTTCTCCAGCAGGGGCTGCAGCGGGTCTCGGTGGTTCATTTTGCCCGCGGGCAGGTTGGGGGCTGGGGCGGAGGGCGCGAGCAACACCCCGGGGGCGCCCGTGGCCCCGTCTGTCCTGAGGTTGGGCCGGGGAGCGGGCTTGCGTGGGGACAGGAGGGTGGTGCGGTCCGTGACCAGGGGAAAGGTGGTGTAAAAGTCCTCGTCGTCCGTGGGGGGGAGGCTGGAGTCAAAGACCTCCCCGGAGGCGAAGCCCGAGGCCTCGATGGGCTCCTCGCAGTCGCTGTCGTCGCGCTCCGCCTGGCACGGGCCCCCCGAGGGCGGGCGGCGCGCGGCGGGCGGGGGCAGGGTGTCCTGCGTGGCGCCCACGCCCGGGAGGAAGGGGTAGAAGGTGGGGGGCGGGGGCACGAACGGGGAGCGAGTGGCCACGGGAGGGGGGTCTAGGGAGTCCTCCGTGATAATGGGCAATATTAACTCTCCTCCTAGAAGAAGAACGAGAAGAGACAAGAGGGCGCGTCAGCGAGGGCCGGGGCGCGGGTGGCCGGCACAGAGAGAGAACAACAGCCTCACACCCAAATCGGTTCCAATTGGCTTTGGCGAGACTAGCGCGCGCCAGCCGGCGAGCTCTGCGCTTTACGCGGGCAGCGGCTCGGATGCCCTGGGCACCCCGCGCGAGGGCTCTGCGACTCTCTGGGTTTATATTTATTTATTTTTCTTTCTTTTTTTTTTCTCTCTCTCTCTCTATTTTGTCTTAAGAAACCAAAAGGAACAGAAAGGAAAGGATATCGAAAAGAAATGGAAATTTTTTTTCTACTGGTTTAAGTCTTTAAAAACATACAACAGCAGCATTTAAACAAACCTAGCAATAGTATCTTTTAGGGTTTTTTTTCTCTATATTTTTCTTTTTTGCTTTTGTTTTTAAAAAAGAAGATAGCATACCACGGAATTCAGGCAACTTACATCAACAAATAGGCCGTGTGATTTTAGCATGAAGAAAAAAATTACAAACAGAGCTGTGTAAGCGGGTTCTCCCGAAAAAAAATAAGAAAAAACAACTTTTCCGTACAACGTTTTCTATCTGTTTGGTATCTCCCTCCCTCGATTCGTTCCCTGCAGTCTACTTCCTCCTGAAAGCTCGATCTCCTCCCTCTCTTTAACCCTCTTCCCCCTCGTCAAACTCAGAAGTTGAAATCTGCACAGTGCGGGCTGGGAATGGGGAACTGGTGTCGTGATGTGTGCAGAGGAAGGGTCAGTGCCACATGGGTCTGCAGGGGGCGGAGGGGGGGCAGGCCTGCCGGTGAGAGCTCGTAGGGAGGGGAAGGCTAATTTCTGTGGGAGGTGGGATAAGAGACATTGAAAGGAAGGCACATGATTGGAAAAGTGGGCAGGGTGGGGATCGGACACCCTGGAACAAGGGTCCTGTCCCATGGGATTCTGGGAGAGGTGGTGAGATGTCATGTTGAGTCCAGGAGGTGAGTGCGGAAGTGCAGGGCCACGTGGTTCCTGAGCTAACCCTAACTCTCCAACTTCCTGCCCCCTCCACCTCTGACCCCCACTGACTTCCCCCCTCCCCCTCCCCAGACCCCCATGGACCGCCAGAACCTGGCCAGGGCTTGACTGCTTCTGGCCCCTCTTATTGTTAAAACAATATAAAACAATGGAAAGAAGAAAGAAAAAAAAAGAAGAAAAGAAAAGAAAATACACAGCCATCTGGGAGGGAGACACTGGCTAAATTAGGGCCCAGGGAAGCTACTGGGACGCTTTGTGGTGGGGTGGGGTAAGTCTCCTCTCTGAATCTGAAAACTGAGAGTTCCCTAGGACAGAAACTGCAATTCCCATCAGCAATGCCCCCTCAAAGAGTGGGAACTACAACTCCCATCAGTCCTGGGGTCTGTAACTCCCATCAGCCTCCTAGGCTTCCTCACCAACCAAAACACTAGAAGCCACTGGGCTCTGTTAGATAGAGGCTGGACCCAAGCTCTAGGCTGGGGGAGGGCTGAAGCACTGGTCTTAGAGGGGGCCTCCGGAAGTGGGGTTGGAGATATCTTCTCTGTCTCTCCTTCCAGCTCAGTGGAAGCCCTGCCCCTAGCTGAGTACTTCACCTGGGGGTCTGCAAGGCTGTGGGACCACACCCGTGGCCACACCCTACCCTGTGGTCAGCCTCCCAGGGCTTCTGCTTGGAGATCCTGCAGTGGGCCAGTCTCAGTCCATCTTCACATCCAGAAGCCTGTTCTGTACTCCACAGCCCCAGCCCACAGTTCACATGCCTCTGCCGACCCGCCCCACCCCACCCAGCAGCTCACACAGGCATTCTTAGCCACACCGGCCAGCCTCAGCAAGACCTTGCTACTGACCAGGAAACTGCGCCAAGCTTTCCAAGCCGCTCTTGGCATCGAGCTCCAATCTCCCCAGAGGCAGAGGCTCCTCTATGCCAAAAAACTTTAAGCCAGGGCTCCATATCCGATGGCTACTCCTGCACCCTAGCTCTACCACTGAGTCACATCCCAACCCTCAACTCCAGTTTCTAATGGATGAGGCTGCTGAGGCTGGAGAAAGCAGGACTTCCCGAGGCCAGGAAGCCTGGACCATCACCCCTAGGTCAGGGGTCCCACCTGTGGCTCTCAGAGGCCAGGAAGCCTGGACCAGCACCCCTAGGTCAGGGGTCCCACCTTGGCTCTCAGAGGTCAGGAAGCCTGGACCAGCACCCCTAGGTCAGGAGTCCCACCTGTGGCTCTGAGAGGCCAGGAAGCCTGAACCAGCACCCCTAGGTCAGGGGTCCCACCTGTGGCTCTCAGAGGCCAGGAAGCCTGGACCAGCACCCCTAGGTCAGGGGTCCCACCTTGGCTCTCAGAGGCCAGGAAGCGAGGACCATCACCCCTAGGTCAGGGGTCCCACCTGTGGCTCTGAGAGGCCAGGAAGCCTGGACCATCACCCCTAGGCCTCCAGGGGTCTGACAGGGCTGCTCAAGTGAAGCCAGCCCAGAGGCTACATGTGTCATTGAATTCCTTCGAGACTGAAGCCCCCCTCCCCCCCAACTGGGCCTCAGTTTCTTCATTAGTAAAACTAAGGTATGGCTGTGCATGGTGGTGTCCAAGGCCAGGAGTTCAAGGTCGTCTTCAGCTACATAAAGCTCCAGGACAGCCTAAGTTACATGAGACCCTGTCTCAGATAACCAAAATAAGTAAAACTAGAATAGTGAGCATCGAGCCCATGTTAAGATAAAGCCTGGCTTGGTGGGCCCTCCACCATGTGAACCTGACTCCAGAAGACAGGGGCAAACTCACTTTCAGCTCACAGTGGGAAGGGCTAGCGGCCCCTCAGGTAGTAACATACAGGGCCAGTCTCAGGATGTCCCCTCCCCAGCAAGTGTCCTGAATTCACCTGGGTCCTCCCTGCTGGTCACCTGCTGTCCTCTGACCTTTGCCTTCTATTCAAAACATGCGCCCTGTTAACAGGTCAGAAATGCAGAGTCCAGTCAACACCACCTCTTCCATGCTTCAGAAGATGCTGACAGCCCCTGCTGCTGCCGACGACACTCTGTTCCTATTCTGTCCCAGGGGCCCCAATTTTGACTCCCTGCCAGGGAAGGCCCCCACCTTCTATTTTTTTTCTATCTTAAACTGACTCAGCAGTGACCCAAGAACTGCAGGGTTGAAGCTTGCCCTGACCTGGATTATGATCCTCTGCCAACTGGCCATAGCTGGGGACACAGTGATGTGTCAGGCCTGTGCTGGGGACATGTCTTAGAGTGCCGATCATCAGATTGACCAGGGCAGCCTTGGCTCACTACCAACCCACTGCCCCCGGCCTGGATCACATGTAAGTTCTGTCCAACTTGTGGAGCTCCCATAATTCACCTGGCCTTGGGACACACAGGCTCTCTAGGTCTCCCTTCTCCAGACCCCACAGCCCTCCCTGGCTCCCTATCTGAGCTTCCCTGTCACTACAGTTCCCATTGGGGGTCCCTCCCAGCCTTTCTCTGCCTCCATGGAGGGCCCCTAAAAAGCCACATGGCTCTCCTATCACATCCTCATTCAACCAGGTCATGGGGCAGCAGAGTCCTAACTATGTAGAGTGTTGTGTCTCCCTGGGACACTGGTACAGGAAAGATCTAGAGCTTGCTCTGGAGAGGACCCAGGAGGCCTGGGCAAGGGAGGTCTCAGAGGCTCCTCACCTGGGAAGGCCCCCTGCTGCCCTGCCCACTGGGCTTTGGAAGACTCAGGCAGGGGCTCTGGGACCAGCTCTGCACCACTGGAAGACGCCCCTAAAGCCATCCGAGTGTGATAAAGACCCGGGGGAGCACTAGCCCTTTCACCTCCAGCAGCTACAGGTGGGAGCAGAGGTACACGCCTGTGCTGGATGCCGCTCACCCACCCTCTGCTGTTCCCATCCTAGTAAAATGGATTTTCAGTGCACGCAGGCCCTACTTGCTGGAGAATCCATTCTGAGGATCCCACCAGCTGCTCCCGAGCAGCTTTCTGCTTGAACTCTGCTCTCTAGGGTGTTCATGCACAGCGAACTGAGCCCTGTCCTTAAAGACACAGAGGCCCTGGTTAGTAACGTTCCCATGAAGCCGGAGGCTGAGGCTCACACCTGTAATCTCATTACTCAGAGGCTGAAGCAGAAGGATCACCATGAGACCATTCAAGGCCAGCCTGAGCTACCTAACGAGTTCAAGGGCAGCTCGGGATACAGCGTGGGACTCTGTCTTTAAAAAAAAAAAAGTACTACTCATGAACCCAATTCCCAACCAGCCAAAATATGTCCACCCCATAGAAGAGTCTAGAACTGAAGTGTCCCAGACTAAGTCATCTGCTGGCGCGGTCCCATCCACCAGTGCTGGAGGACCCGCCCAACCTATGACGTAAAGGACACGCCCCTGTGGGCCATTTCATGTAGATGAAAAGATGAAGTAGCTCTATACATGGACACCCCCCGCAGGTGACTTGGCAAGGCTACTCTGTTCCCAGTGGACGAAGCCCTGCTCCAAGCCTCGGACACACTGCAAGACAAGCAGAGCGCTGGACAGATCTCATCCCTACTCACCTATTGGAACAGAGAGGCGTGCCACTGTGGCCAGTGACCTGAAAGATGCTTGTCACTCCCCACCTGCAACACCAGCGTGGCAAGGGCAGAGGCCAGGGTGGCGTCGAGATCAGAAGTGAGCTGCTACACAACAGAAGTGCACACGAATACAGATGCATTAACCCCTCCGAGGGTCTGTGCGCCCCTATGTCTCTAAGCACGTGAACCTGGACGGTTCTGAGGTTCGTGTGCATGTCAGTGAATCAGTGGATCACAGGCCCTGGCCTGCACCTGCTACCTCTAAGCCTGAGCTTGGCCTAAGCTCCACGTGCATGTGTGTGCCCCTCAGAACATTCTAGCACAATGTCATTGTGGCTCTAAGCACAAGTAGTATACTCTCCCAGTGAACTGATCCTCCATCACATAAATGCATTCCTTCTCCTGTGCATCTGGACTACATTTCCCAGCATCCTTTATGATTGGGCATGGCCATTCAGCAGGGCATTGGGCTCTCCCAGTTCTTTGCCCCAAACACCCGTGGCCGACCTCCATCCTCCGCACTTTCTCCAGTCGGCTTGGACAGGATGTATTGAAAATGGAGGTGCCAGCAGATGGAAGGGCACTAGGACAGTGCACCTGAGTAAGAAAGTTCTCTTGACGTAATCGCTGAGACCCAGGGCTTATCTGTTACAGAGACCAGTGTTACCTTATACAAGCTGTGGCCCCTGAAACAGATGTCACAGTAACGAAGCACAGTGGCATTCACAGGACAATGGAGGAGAGGACAGAGCTGGAAGGATGGAGACGTGCACTGACACAGTGGCAGAGCACTCGGTACAAACACAGCTCATGCCGACCTGTTGGAGCCGAGGGAGGTGCAGAGACAGGGCCCAGGGTGTTGCCAGCTGACTTTCTGCTTTTAGCAACATGCCATAATACAAACTTAAAACAAATCTTGGCTGTCTCACAGGCAGAAATGAAGGGGATGGTGACAGCCCAGACGTGTGGGGCCTGAGGGATCAGACGAGCCACTGCTTCCAAACTCACATAGGAACAAAAACTGAAAAGAGCTGAGGGATGATGACGCAAACTTCTCAACTGAGTAAGGGCTTCGGCCTGCTCAAGGGTGAGATTTACACCTGGTCTTCACACCTACCGTTTCAAGTGTCCTCAAGACCGCGTGGCCGTCCGGAGAGAGAAATAAGGGCAGCCTCGGGGTTTGAGAGGGGGCCTAGGAAAGGGCTGTTGTGACTGAGCCTTGAAGCCAGTGCCCCCAAGGTGCACCGGGCAGAGTGAGGCCTGGCCATCTTGCACACCCAAGGACATTTCTCCCAACACCCAGCTCTGATAGCACCACGTAGGGTAAAGATGGGGACTCTCCAGAGCAGAGCAGCAGCCCAGGTGAAGGAGAGGGGAGCCCTCCCAGAAAGCAGAGGCAGGGTTCACGGGAAACTCTGTCTGCCCCCCTCCCCCGCCCCTGCAGAAGCAGAGTCCACCTGCTTGCTGGGCTTGCTTGGCCGTGCTCAGGCACCTGACTTGTGTGTGTGAATCCTGTCCTGACACTGGGACTGGGGAGTCACCACGTATTACCCTGCCTTCCCTACCACCCTCGATCTTTTTGAGACAAGATCTTATCGTATTTGGTAAGCTGGACTCAGACTCCTGCAGCCTTGTCCTCTCCACCCACGTGCTGGTACCACACCCAGGCTCTTTTGCAGAGAAGCTTTTATTGTAGGGCTGCCTAGCGGCACCACTGTATTCTAGGTGTGTGTTATCCTTTTATTGTAGGGCTGCCTAGCGGCACCACTGTATCCTAGGTGTGTGTTATCCTTTTATTGTAGGGCTGCCTAGTGGTACCACTGTATTCTAGGTGTGTGTTATCCTTTTATTGTAGGGCTGCCTAGTGGCACCACTGTATTCTAGGTGTGTGTTACCCACTGTATCCTAGGTGTGTGTTATCCTTTTATTGTAGGGCTGCCTAGTGGCACCACTGTATTCTAGGTGTGTGTTATCCACTGTATCCTAGGTGTGTGTTATCCTTTTACTGTAGGGCTGCCTAGCAGCACCACTGTATTGTAGGTATGCGTTATCCTTTTATTGTAGGGGCTGCCTAGCGGCACCACTGTATTCTAGGTGTGTTATCCTTTTACTGTAGGGCTGCCTAGTGGCACCACTGTATCCTAGGTGTGTGTTATCCTTTTATTGTAGGGCTGCCTAGCGGCACCACTGTATTCTAGGTGTGTGTTATCCTTTTATTGTAGGGCTGCCTAGCGGCACCACTGTATTCTAGGTATGCATTATCCTTTTATTGCAGGGGCTGCCTAGCGGCACCACTGTATCCTAGGTATGTGTTATCCTTTTATTGTAGGGCTGTCACTGTATTCTAGGTGTGTGTTATCCTTTTATTGTAGGGCTGCCTAGCGGCACCACTGTATTCTCGGTGTGTGTTATCCTTTCAGTTTAAGGTTCTCCAGACCACAGGAGGTTCTGGGTGATCTGGGCAGACCACTGTCTCCCACACACTCCCACTTGGAGTTGAATGCCCTACCAAATGGGACTCTTTCAAAGTGGGGGGAGGTGACCCTGAGACAAGAGGAACAATGAAACAAATCCGTGGTGACCTACAGGCCAGAGCATTCCGTAGCTGGTCCCCAAGCCCGTTGGTGCCTTTCCTACAAGCACACAAGGTACCAGAAGCTCAGCTGCGGGCTCAGGACTGAACTCCACCCCTGCAGGGCTGACCCATGAACGCTCCTGTTCCTGACTATGCTCATTCCCACCTCTGGAGAAGTCACATACTAAAGATGGCATCCACAAGATGGAAGGACACGGGCCCTGAGTCAATACTGGGACAACTCCCACCAATCAGGAGCAAGAGTCAGAGAGCTCTGTGTTCAACCACAGAGGCTGCGGAGAGCCCCTTACAGCAGCCAGTGTGACTTTGGAAGCTTCTGGGCATCTGAACACATGCTTCTGCATGTCTGAGCAGATGTGTGTGTCCTCGTGGACTGAACCCTGGGTATGCCTCTGCTGTCTTGTTTATGGGTGGGGGACGGTGAGGAGGGATGCATGGGGGTAAAGAGCATGGGACCATCATTCATCTGAGCACATCTGGGTCAGTGTGCACCTGAAGGTTTGTGTTCCATGCTCCCAGGTATATGTTTGTGAAACTCTGTGACTCTGAGCATACTCTTGGTATCTCAATGGCTGTATATACCCACTTGAGAGTGAACACACAGACAGATGCTATTCAGTACCGGGTCTGAGTATGGACATGCCCTACAGGTCTGCAGATGCCTGTGTGCCACTGGAGTGGGTACTGCTGAGCACACAGGTACACTTGTGCTTGTGAACATCACATGGGTCATCATAGGCTTGAGTCTGCATGTGAATTGCACATGTGTACTTCTGGAGGTCTGAGCATATGTGTGCATGCTTCTGTACAAATCAACATGTGTGTTTCATAGTGAATGCACATACCGTGTACTGCCATGAAACTGACACTCTATATATGCCTCAAGGGATCAGGTACAGGTGTGTGTGTGCATGTGTGTGTGTGTGTGTGTGTGTGTATGTGTGTGTGTGTGTGCATGTATGCATGAACCTCCACAGCTAAGACAGAGGAACGCCTCTGAGGGTCTCCTCTCACGACAACAGTGTGGAAGCGGTGCAGGTCCAAAAGGCTGAGCAAATGTGGAGATGTGGAGAGACCCCTAGGGCGAGCTCATAGCCTCTCTGAGAACACGCACACGTGGGTCCTTTGTCTTAGTACATACATGCGCTCAGCCACAGAAGCCATCCCGTGGGATGGTAAGGACTTCCACAGATGGATATATGTATCTTGGTGAGTGCACATGGACAGAGACATCACGCCTATGCACATAGACACGAGTGCACTTCATGCACAGGCATGTGCACGCTTCAGTGGGTATGAGCAGATTGCATGCATGTCTCATCTGAACATGCATACTGTGTCTAGGTAACAGGTAGGCATCTGTAAGTCTGAGGATGTGTGTGGGATCCCAGATCTGAACATATATGTGAGGAAGTGTTACATAGGTGGGTTTGTCCACAGATGTGTGACTTTCTGAGCCGAGCATGTATATATAATTTTGTGAGTCCAATAACATGTCACAACATGTTAGGCATACACAAAGACCTGAACATACACACCTGTGCCCTGGTATCTGATCTATTCGGGGCCTTTGCGGCTCTGAGCATGTGGGAGTTGCCTGCCTGCTCTTCACAGAAGGACATGCACTTCACAGGAGGACCTCTGTGCAGCTGAGCACAACATGCAGGTGCGGGTCTCAGCATCTCTGGGTAATCTGGGCGCTCACACACACACAACACTGATAGACAGCAAGCCTTCATGGGACTGTGTGCACTGTATACCTCTGTGTTTCTCCAGGTCTCATGGAGTATACTTGGGTTTCAAGGCATCTGAGCACACATGGGACTCTGGGTCTAAGTACCTGGATATCTCTATTGGTCTGGGTGTGAATGGCATGTGCTCTTCTAGGCTGGTGCACGCACATGTGCATGTATGTGTGTGTGTAGGTACACATGTGAGCTTCTAGGCAGTCTGTGAATGCCTATGCCTGGGTGTGTACATCTGTGTGCCTCTGACTGGATAACATGTATGTACATTTAGACATGAACTTCTGTGGGTCTAAGCCCGTGTGTTCTGGTGTGTTTTTCGTATGTATCTCAAGGGTGCAAAGTCAGAGTTCTCTAGAGCCCAGGCTGGAAATACAACATGTAGGCCAGGACAGCTGGGACAGCAGGGCGGTGTGTCACATTACCAACTGTAGGTGTGTGTCCCTTAAAGGCCCTCCCACTGGAGAGAATTCTAACAGCACTCTGGCTGGGCTGCAGTCTCTGGTAACAGTGTGCTGGAGATAAGCTCACTGAACAGGGAGCAGAAAGGGCCTGGAGTCTGGACTAAGGGGAAAGAGCGGTGAGGTGAGCGGCCGACCAGAGAGACCCCGGGGCCACACCCGTGCCCAGTGACGAACTTCTGGAAGTGAGGGTCAGGCTCTGGGCAGCCCCTTCCCTGGCCAGGCTTCCTCCACCTCTGCCGGGGCCTGGGGTCTCCTGGAGAAAGCTTCCTTATTCTAGAGGCCTCAGATGGGGCTTCGACTGGAAGGCTGGAATGAAAAGGATGGGGGCATGGCCCAGGCCAGCCTGGGGACCTGGAGTCATCTTGGTCTTTTCCTGGCCTCCCATAGGGATGACAAGGACATGAGACATTTCAGAGAGATGTCTGTGGGAGAGCTGTGGGTGCCGGCGGGGTGCTGCGGGGGCCCTGTGACCCACTCTGCTCTGCCTCCGGGCTTTATTTTCAAAGCTTGAAAGCCAGCCACCAGCTCTCCCTGCCCCCAGCTCCCAAGCCCCTCTGCCCTGCTATCTTCCTCCTCGCATGGAGCTTTTCTCTGGGAGGACTACACAGTGGTCAGCGATCTCTGGGAGGACTACGCAGTGGTCAGTGATCTCTGGGAGGACTACACAGTGGTCAGCGATCTCTGGGAGGACTACGCAGTGGTCAGTGATCTCTGGGAGGACTACGCAGTGGTCAGTGATCTCTGGGAACCCTGACTGGGAGACAGCTGACCCACCCACTTCAGGTCTGTCTTACCCTCTCATCCTAACAAAGCTCAGGCTATGAGTTCACACTGAGGGTCATGCCCCAGCCTCTGGGTAAAGGCTTGGCAGGGACACTAGAACCTCCCAGTGAGCCCTGGTACAGCCTGCTGCACATCTCAGAGTCCGGGGAGACCAGAGATCCCCTGTCATCACAGAGTTCACATCCCAGAGTGTGAGGCCAAGTAGTGTCCTTTCTTCGTGACCCCCAGAGTCTCTGGTCCCCACAGTCCCAATCCAGCGCTCTCATCAGCCACTATTACAGCCACTTATTAGCAAGCTTGGCTGGCAGACCTGTGTCCACCTCTAGGAACCCCATTAAGTGCCCAGTGCTTACAGGGGTGAGGCAGGGCTGAGGGGTGCTATGTGCAGACGGCCACATGCCCAGAGTGTCTCAAGGCAATGGCAGGGCTGGAGCGTGAGGAAATGGAGGGGCAGCGCTGAGCAGAGGGGTCTCCTGCAGCAGAGTCCATCTGCTCCCCCGGAAGCTCAGGCTCTGGGCTGTGGACGGGGAGGTCTTCAAGCCCAGCAGCTGGAGCTCCCACAGTGCCCTTTGGCTTAGGGCCATGAGATTAAAAAAACAAAACAAAAAAAAACTCTTTCAGCTCTGGCTTACTGGGATGGGGTGTTAGCCTCTGGGCTTGGGGTGTTGCCCCTTGGTCTATGAACCTGAGCCGTGATCCCAATGCTCTCCAATCCGTGTTTCCATCCTGACCCCTCTGACTGTACCCACACTCCATCCAGGGTGGCAGCCCACCCTCAGCGTGAACGTCTCTTCTGGAGGTGGCAGACACCTAGATCCCTACTGCCCCGGCCAGAGTCACAGCCCTGCCCCAGCCTTGTAGCCTGTGGATACCCACAACCTAGTGCCACCAGCAGAGCAATACAAAATCTAAGCAGGAGATGCAGGAGGCCCCTCCATGCCTGAGTCTATCCAGGCTGCCTCCAAGGTCTGTGCTCCCCACCGACCACATCCAGTCCGTCTCTCCAGGCCCACTGTCAGCCTGGAGTGCCTGCCTCCACCACGCCTCTCAGCCAACCTGCTCAGATGAGCAGCCTGGCACACACATGCCACCTCACTCCGGTGCTCTGAGCCAGCATTCAAGGCTCGCCCCCAACTCTCCCAGCTACCCTCTGCAGCTGTAGCCTTGACTCAAGCTGGCAACATTAAGCGGAGCCCCCTGAACCCCCATTACCCAGAAGTCCTCCCTCCCCCGTCCCCAGCTTGCTCTCCTATCCCAGCTTCCCCACTGGGATCTCGCCAGGAGACCCCACGTCTGGCCTCGGGGGCACCTGCACCCAGCACGCTGCAACGCGGAGCTCCGTGCAGCAGCTGCCCTGCTCGGCCTGGCGTCTTGTCAGAGCCTCCACCCTGGGGACCTTTCAGCACAGCAGACACATCCCTGAGGCTGAGAAGGAGAAGCCAACAGCCCTGTGAGTGGCCAGGACAGCGCCAGGCTGTGGGGCTGATGGGAGCTACAGTTCTGGACCTGAGAGCTGGTGGTCATTGTAGTTCCCCACCCTGCACCCCAGGACTCATGGAAATTGCAGTTCCTCATCTCTCTATGGAAACATGTCTATTTCCTCCATCTCCCCTTGGCTCTCCACCCCAGGACCCCGGCTAAGGACCTCACTATCTCCAAGGGATGGGACACCAAAAGGCACCTTGCCAGAGGAGGTAAGAGAACTGGGGCCTGATGGTGGGAAGGGACCACCAGAGTGAGCTAAGGCCTGCGGTTCGCCTTGGGCTGGGGTCAGGTGGCAGGGACAGTCGCCCTCTCCCAGCAGCTTCTGTCGCAGGGCCCCGGGGCAGGGGAGGGGGGAAAGGCACTCACCGGTACTAGGCTCACACTCCTCCAAGTCCTCATCATCGCTAGGACACTCGGCTGAGGCCACCAGGAGGTCATCTGTGTTCTGGGGGAGCAAGAGAAGGATCGGGGGAAGAGAGCGTTCCAGGTGGGTGTGCAGACCCCACAGCTGCACCCCAAGATGCGGGACAGCACAGGAGGCAGCCCCAAGGCTAAGCGGGGCCAATCCTCTCATCACCATTTGCCGAGTGTCACTGGCCCTTGTACTTTCCCGGGCTAAGGGATACTAAAGCCCTGTGGTCCCCGAGGTCCTCAAAGATCAGACAGTATGTGTTGAACCCTTTACACCAGGAAGTGAAGAGGAAATATGCCGGATCTGGGCTACAGGGCAGGTGCCAGGTGCCAGGTCCTCGGGGCAGGGTCAGAGGTGTGCAGGAGGCCAGGCAGAGGGACCTGCGGAAGGCCACGCAGGCAGAGGGAGACAGGGCCGGAGGGGTTTCCCAGCTCCAGCTTCCCCATCCCATCCCCTCTCATCTTGCCCAACCCCCTTCTAGAGAGAACCAGGGCTGCACACAATAATTAGGGCTGCAGTTGCCATGACAACAGGAGTCGACTTTGTCAGCATTTTCTCTCCTGATTGCAAAGAAAGAGGATCCCTGAGATGAGTGAGCGTGAGAGGCAGGGAGCTCAGGGGAGAGAGGAAAGAGGCCCAAGCAGGGACACCCAGAGTCCAAGGCAGCCAGCCAGGCGGGGGCCAAGGACACCACGGTGAGAAGGTCCCACCTTGCCTGTCTCCAGGGACACCACGGTGAGAAGGTCCCACCTTGCCTGTCTCCAGGGACACCATGGTGAGAAGGTCCCACCTTGCCTGTCCCCAGGGACACCACAGTGAGAAGGTCCCCCTTGCCTGTCCCCAGGGACACCACAGTGAGAAGGTCCCACCTTGCCTGTCCCCAGGGACACCACAGTGAGAAGGTCCCACCTTGCCTGTCCCCAGGGACACCACAGTGAGAAGGTCCCACCTTGCCTGTCCCCAGGGACACCACGGTGAGAAGGTCCCACCTTGCCTGTCCCCAGGGACACCACGGTGAGAAGGTCCCACCTTGCCTGTCCCCAGGTCCATCTTCAGACCTCACAACCTTCACCCAAGGGTAACACTGTGGCTTTTTCTTCCCTTCTGTACCCTCTCTCTTTTCCACCCACCCCAATATCACTCTGGAACCCTTCCTTTCTTCCTTACACGGCTGGTCTGCCCTCTCCTAGTCATATCAGATGGCCCCTCTATGACTGGAAGGCATGGGTGAGGCAGGCAGCCAGCCTGGAATAGCCCTGGCTTTCCTGCTAGAGGCCCCCAGGCACTTGGACTGCCCAGATTTCTGGGCAGAAAGGGGTATACAGGTCGGTCTCTCTCTCCTGGCTAGCCCAGCCCCAGGCTCCCTATAGGACAGACTAGCTGGAAAGAAGGGCCTGGAACCCACTGAGCCCAGCCCTGAGAGAAGCTGAGGACAAGCTAGTGGTGGGGATAGAGCACGTCCTCATGGCCTTACCCAGATGCCCAGGCCTGCTGACCCAACAGCCAGTAGCATTCGGGAAAGGGTCTGGGGATGGCTGGGCCGAGCACTCCAGCACCAGCACTCAGCACCAGCACTCAGCACCAGCACTGGTGGCGATAATTAGGAAGCTTGGCTCCTGGGCCACTCTGCCGGGGCTTTGAACACCCAGAACGCCGGGCCAGCCTGCCCCTCGGAGCTCTGGTCCCCAGGCATGGCCTCACTATGGACTTCCATCATCTGCGCGTGACCAGACCCAGGGAGCCCCTGTTTGGGCACCTGAGCATGGGGATGGTAGAGCACAGGCAGTTGTCTGCACCACCGTCTCGCTCAGAGGTAGGCACCGAGGCCTGCCAAGTAATGCTGCTTGATCAAGGTCAAATGGAAAGGATTAGGAAGGCAGAGAGACCGAGAGCCAGTGCCGTCCCCGCAGCAGGACTTCAGCAGAACAGGGTGTTGCACTGCCATCAGAGCGCCCCCATTTCTACCCCCTGCCCGCCCAGCCCTAGCATGGCCGCCCTCCTTCCGCAGTCCCCATCCAGACTTCCCTTCTCCTGGTTGAGGCAAGCGAGCTTGTCCAGCCAACTGCCGCCCTCACACTGATGAAGCCCTTGACCACATGTGAAGCCTCCCTCCTCCAACCAAGCCATCACCATGGGAACGAAGCCACAGAGCACTGCTCCCAGGACCCCTTCCCTTCTCAGGCCCCCTGAACTTTCATCCAGAGCCAGATGGGGCCTCACCTGGGTGGTGCTGTCCCTCAGAGTGGGGGAGCGGCCCCGGCGTGTGGTAGTGGTGGCCATGGTGGTGGTGGTCTCCATGATGGTGGTGGCCATGTCGGCCAGCAGAGTGGTGGCAGTGGTCTCCGCACTGAGGAGCACGGATGGCCCCTCCCCCACCAGGCGCAGGTGGCCTTCGGTCCGCACATTGGGGTCGCTCTCGGCGGCCAGCGCCAGTACCTTGAGCCCATTGTAGTAGAGGCCGGACACCTGGCCCTGGAAAGGGCGGCCCTGATCCCGGCCCCCGATCTTGATGGCAGCCTGGCTGTTGAAGATGGTCAGCTGGCGTCCTGAGAGGGTGGGGGTGGGGTGGGAAGGGCAGACGGAGGCGAGGCAGGCCGTTGATGGATGCCAGGAAGGGGTAGGAGAGTGGAGGAAGCCAGCACATGGAGGGGAGGAACGGGGAGGAGGCAGACAACCAAAGGGAAGATCCTCGTCAGCCAGAGCCCGGCCGGCCAGGCAGGACCCACGGCAGAGGGTCCCCAGGGCACGCATGGGCTGGGAAAGGGAGCCCGGTCTCCCCGACCCCGCCATGCACATGCCTCTCCACCTGCGCCTGCCCCCCTCTCTGCTCCCAAGCCAGGGCCACCACCCCACGTCCTCGTCCTTCAGTTCTGTCCTCTTCTCTCTCTGCTTTCCCAAACACCCCACCCAGCGTCTAGCCCCGAGCTGTGGTGCCCTCCGAAGCAGCAGAAAATGGAGACAAAAAGGCAGAGAGAGGGGGCACTGGCAGGCCAAGTGGAGTGAGGGCAGAAGGGGAGGTGGTGAGGAATGGACAGCAGGGACCTGCTCCAGGCCTCACCCACGAGCACCCCGGGATGGCTGGCCAGGCTCACCTAGGCCCACCCACGAGCACCCCGGGATGGCTGGCCAGGCTCACCTAGGCCCACCCACGAGCACCCCGGGATGGCTGGCCAGGCTCACCTAGGCCTCCAGCTCCTCTGAGACCCAGCCACTACCCTGGGAGCAGGCCCCATAAGCAGAGTCCTCCCCCTTCACCCTGACATCCAAGCCCCAAATGAAAAATGTTAAAGGGACCTTGCTTCGCTCACTGACAGCCAAAATAACCGCTCCAGCTCCAATGTGGCCCGGCACTCCGCAGTGTTACCCTCACAACGGCCCCGCTCGGGGCCCGGCTGCTCGCTTTAATTCTAGTGGATTTGGATTTGGGGGTCGGTTTAACCCTCTGAGTTTGTTGTGTTTGGTTTTTGGTTTTTGTTTTTTTTTGATTTGGCTTTTTTAGAAAAGATATTTATTATGTTTAAGTTTAGATTTAATTTTGTTTTGGTGTTATCAGGGAGGGGATAGATGGTTACTGCTTTGTCCCCTGACCCCCCAGACCTTCAGCTGCTGGCTC
This sequence comes from Rhizomys pruinosus, assembly GCA_009823505.1. Lineage (NCBI taxonomy): Eukaryota > Metazoa > Chordata > Mammalia > Rodentia > Spalacidae > Rhizomys > Rhizomys pruinosus. The sequence goes on from VZQC01011847.1 coordinate 1,059,320, forward strand.
TGAGGGGGTTTAAGACCTGGCTTAGCCCTTGTTAGCCTCTGGTTAGTGCCTCGTTTAGAGATCTGGTTTAGAGTTAGGTGCCTGTGAGCCCTGTCCCACAAACCTGGGCCGAGACTGTGCAACATGTGAAACTCACACCCGCTTCATGGGCTGCCTGACCAGCGACAGGCCACTGGTGTGTCTCCTCAGTCCCCTTGCCCAGCCTCTCCTCCAACGGGCTCCTACTTCTAGCCTAGGTAAAGACAGCCTCCCCAGAGGTGGGGAGCAGTGGCCGGTGGCAGCCCTGAGTAGAGACCTAGTAGTTCGTAACTAAAAGGCTCCTTTCTCAAAAGCTTTTTCAGAACCCCCATGAAACTAACATATGCATATGTGCCTCCAGAGGGGAACTGCATTCAGCAGGACCCGGACCTATCAGACCACACAGCTCCTCAGGGAAGCACCTGGTCTGTGGACTGCCGCTAGGGACGTGTTTGGGAACTGGAAAATGGAGCCCTTACAAAAATATTTATTAGGCACATACTATATGCCAGGGACTGACAGTAAAATAGTCCCTCTAAGAACACCCAACCTCATTCTAGGCTGAGCTAATTCCTTGTTCATCTCATCCTGTGGCAGGCTGAGCAAGGAAGAGGACGAGCTAGGCTCACAGGGTAAGTATTGGCCCAAAGGCCACACCGCTCCTTGAGAATCCCAACCTGTCATTTTCTACAGGTATGAAGAGAAGATGTGGTCAGCACTGGTGGAGGACGGAGGAGGTCTTCCTGCCCTTCTAACAGCTCTCCTGACTAACCCTTTCTACCCCAGGGAGGAGTCACATGTTGCCCCAGCCTCAGCCCAGGCTGCTCCCTTGACCTCTCTGATGCTGGGAGGCAGAGGTGGGTAGTGGGGAGGGTGCCACAGCCTTCGTGCCCTGCCCCCACTGTCATGGGTGCCTCAAAGGGTTAAAGTTCGCCCCGCTGGAGAGCGGCCAGTGTGGCTGGGGCTGTAGGTTTTAGCGATGTCCGTTACAGTCCCTTTAACTTTTTGTTGTGTATTTATCACCTCTGGTTATCAGCATGTTTAGGCCCCGTAGGTGCAGGGGCTGGAAGTTACATTGGGGGGGTTTTATTGGGGAAAGCCCCGGTGGACGTTTAAAGCACAGTTATCAGCTGGTTAAGTGGGGTTTAACAGTTCTACCCCCTAGAGTTTAGCCTTAGAGGTACAGTGCTCGCCCTCCTCCAGTGGGACCAGATGGCTTTGCCCTCAGCCGCTAACTTCCCCTGGTGACCAGAGCCGCCACCCTCTCATCTGGCAGCACCTCCCCTGCCACGAGAGGCCCCCCCCAGGCCTCCACTCTATCCTCATCAGCCACCTGGTGGAAACCCCTAAGGGACCACTGCCTTCCCCCTCTCCCCTAGCCTCCCCCTCCCTACTTCTAAGAGGCCCTGAGAATAACTCCTGGGGGTGGGGGGGGTCTCTTCAGTAGGATCTGAGTGCTCTCTCCTCTGTCGCCCCCCCCCTCGGCGGCCCTCTGAGCTCTCCTTCACTGGATCAGCCTTCCTGCTTCCCAGTTTTCATTCCTACTCTCAGGTCCTTTACAAAGCCCCTGACGTAGATTTGGCTAAAGGGACCTGACCTGTGTCCTCCCTGTCTGCCCTGTCCCCACTCAACACGAGGTCAGGAATTTCCATTTTCAGGGGTCTTAGGGATTGCCCGAGGAAGACCCCACGTTTTCTCTTCTGGAAAAACCCCAGTCCCATCCCCAAACCACCTCCCTGAAACATACAGACTTTGACTGAATTGTGAGGGAAGTGAGCATCCTGCCCAGACAACTGTCCCTCTGTGTAGGGCTGGGCATGTGGAAGGCACGGAAGGGGGGGGAGCTCTGCACCTTTAAGATAGTGTTTTTAAAGTTAGTTAGTTAATTAATTAATTAATCTGGTTAATTACCTTTGTCGAGCAGCCACTCATCTACTACTCGACCAAGCCGGTAGGGGATTCTCTGTCTAGCAATCGCCAGGCGCTCGTTATCAAAGTTTCCTTGGAAAAGTTTAGAAAGACAGTAGGTTGCTCAGGTAGCGTAGTTCATAGTTCAAAGGAGTTAGAAAAGTAATTATGCATTTCTCAGGAGACCCAGAGTAAGCAGCCACATCCAACGGAAGGAGGGAGGGGGGGAGGCAAGAACAGAGACATGAGTCCCTCTTCCCAGGGCCCCCTCCCTAGGCTCCATCCAGAGCCCACCCCACCCGGGGCGGGGGGGGGGGGCTAACCCGAAGAAGAAGGAAAAAGAAGAAACAGAATGGAGTATATAAAGAAAAAACCCGCAGCTGGAAGGTCAAAGGTTAAACAGGTTTATCTAATCAAGCTGTTGAAGTTGAGGCCCACTTCCGTCACCATCCCAAAGAGGGGTGGTGGGGTGGGGGTGGGGCATTTAGCAAGTTTAGGTTAGGGGGCCCAGCTGGTTACTGCATTTAGAGGGTGGTTTAGAAGTGGAGGGAGGGTTAAGAGGGGTTTATGCGGCATTTATAGGGGATCACCCGGCACACTCATTTAGCAGTGAGATTTAATCACTTCTCAAAGTTTTTTTTCAACTCCCTTTACCTTCTGTGCTCAACTCCCAGCTGCCCCATCACCAGTTCCACCTCCCTCCAGCCCCTCCCCGGCCCCCCACACCCTTCCACCCTAACCCAGCTCCCTCACTCTGGACTGCCTCACAGCTCTCCCTGAAGGCTGCATCTGCATGCTCACCCAGGTCCCGGCCCCCTCTGTACCTGGCTGTCACTACTGAGGAGAGCTGGGGGTGCCACAGGGGAGGGGGTGAAAGTACGGGGGAGCCGGATGTTTAAGGTCCCTCCGACCCTCATTTGCCCAGAGACCAGGGCCTGGATCTGGCTGTGTACACCCCCATGAACCTGCAGGAACATCTCCATGGACGTAGTACAGTGTTCATGTACACATGGACAACACTGCTAGGATCACCAGAGGCCAAGAGACTGCCCTCCTGACAGATTCCAGACCTCAGTGCTGGCACCTGCTATGGAGCTGGGGCCTCCGCCCACACCCCAGACCCCCTTTGCTCCATCCCCTCTCATCTCTCCTGCAGACCCCCTGGCCCTCCTCTGCCTGCTGTTCTTTGCCTTGCTTCCTTCCCACCCAGCTCTGCTTCAAGATGCTCAGGCAGGCGCTGAACCAGAACCCTTGGAACCCAACTTGGCTCCACGCCCCTCCCTCATCTGCTGGCCCCTCAGCCTTGCTGCTGGGGGTCCGTCCCCCACTGAGCCCTTCCCTTCTCTCCGTCCTTGGCTGCCCATCTGGACACCCACCTGTTCTTCCTCTGCTCCCAAGCTCCAGGTCCTGAGACAAGGAGTGTGTGTGCATGTGTGTGTGTGTGTGTGTGTGTGTGTGTGTGTGTGCGTGCGTGTGTGTACATCTATGTGGAAAGGGGCGTGTCACTTATCATTGCACCTTTCAGGGCTCCCCATGAACCGACCGTGCTCTGCTGCATTCAACAGGGAAACCAGTCCCTCTGGGACCTGACCACTCCTTCCACTCACGCCTGGCTCAGGGCATGCTGGGGGCTCGGCATTCCCTCCTGTCTTCACTGCATGGCTACACTACCTAGAGAGCCAGGCCTGGGCCTGCCCTGCATATCGCCCAGGAACCAGTACACCTATGCTCACGTGGGCGTGCATGTTTATGAACCAAGGAGACCCTGCCTTCCCTATCGACTCAGAGGCTAAATGACTTGTTCCGGATCACACGATTTGTCAGTAGGAGACCCAGGATTAAATCACAAGTTCTGCTAAGTTGGGATCTACTGACCATGTCTCTGTGCTGCTGCGTCCACTAGTGCTCAGGCACCACCCTCACAGCACACACAGGCACCAATCAAGCCCTGAGGCTACAGGCAAGGGGCATGAGAAAGCCTTTCTCTATACCTACCCAGGGGTTCTAGCAGAGGAGAGCAGTAATCACCCCTCCCACCTAGCCTCTGGCCTGCTGAGAACAAAGCTCTGGGCTTAAGTCTTGACTGGCCATAGTGACCTCTTCCTGCCCTATCCAGCACAGACCAATGTTGTCATTACTACAAAGACTGCCCTGGTCCTGAGACAGGGTAAACTCTGATGCCTCAAGGAAGTCATGCCCCACAACTTTGGCCAGCAAAGCCTGATGGTGGCAGGGACTAGGCAGATCACTGACAAACTCACTGTGGAAACATTGGTGTGCCTGACTCCACACACAACCAGGCTTTGGCACAGACTACAGTCCTCTACAGACCTGTGTTCTCATGTGTCTCTCTGACTTCCTGAATATCTAGGGTCATCTGCATGTCAGGTTGATCTGTGGTTAGGCCAGCTTCTGTTTATTAGGGGCTGTAATCCGGGGGCTGGCCACAACTGTCTAGGTACAAGGTACACAACAGAGTCCGGTACTGGCTCCTGGTTCCAGCCTGGGTGAGTCCTGGGGGTTTCAATATTATCCTGCTTGCACACTGCGGTCACTCTGGCTGGGGCTGGGGTGAGAAGATAGGGGGTGGGGAGGGGGCAGTCACAGGTGACCCCGGTGCTCTTCAGTTGGATCCTGTGTGACAAGTAGTATCGGCAGCCTGCATCCACACCTCTGTGCGGCCTCCCTCTGTCTTTATCTCCCTCTTCCTGGGCTCTGTCCACCCTCCTCTCCCTGGCTGAGTCTGTCAGCATCCCGGCATCGTCCCACCATCAACCTTGGAGCTGCCTCCATCTCTGCAGATGTCTCAGGGACTATTTCCAGAACCTTCCATCACTTCTCTGCTTTGCTCACCCCGGGGTGCCCTCCTGAGCTGCTTCTTCCTTTCATGTCTTCATCCTCCTCCCTCCCTCAACTCGTCCTTGACCACCATAAATGTGCCCTTTTGAACAAAGGTTCCCACACCACTGTCGTCTCTGTGTCTGCAGGCAAAGCACAAGCCTGGTTCCTTGTAGGCTGTGTGTGAAGGCTGTTGACGGCACTGGGCCCTCCCTGGCTCTCCTCTTTGGCTCCCCCTCCCTCTCACCATGCCCTTACTGCTTGAGACACTGGGGCCCTTCTCTCTGGGTCTCTAAAACTATTTCTACTGCATCCACAGAGGCAAATACCTGTCCTTGACTCTGGTCCCTTGACTGGTTCTGTTTCTAGGACAACGTGTTTTCTTTGACTTCTGGTCACCTACCCTAGGTTTCTGCGTCCGTCTGTCATTTCTACCTGCCCCTCCTTTCAGTTCATCCTTTACTCAGTGGCCCGGAACTTCCAAGTTCCCCCTTCTCCTCTCTCCATCCCCAAACTGGATCCTGGCCTTACACCCTCCTCCACCAGAAAATCATCCTCCCCAAACTCACTCCTGGCCTTGCAAATCCCTGACCTTCTCTCAGATAACCAAGCCCTGGTCCCACCCCTTCTTTCCGTAGCCACGCCCATGAGGCCGTGTCTTGCGCTTAGCCACGACCCACCGCAGTCACAGAGACCGGCCAATTCCGGCTAGGAGCGGTCCTACCAGATGTCACCGCCAGTCCCCACCCTGCCACACCTTGTCCCAGCTGCTCATCCTGCGGGCCTGTGCCACCTACCTGCCGGGTACCGCTCGTTGACCGGCCAGCTGTCCACCTGCAGGGTGGCGTTGCCGCCGCTGCGAGTAAAGCGCACCACGTGGTATTTGCCGTCACTCACGATAGCGTTGGGCTCGTCGATAGTAATGTCGTCGGTGCCCACATTAAAAATTACCCCAACAGTGCCCTGGTCCTGCGGACAGGGAGGTGGAGGTCAGCCACGAAGGGGAACAACTACTCATTCCTGGGGAACTCCACTAAGGTCCCCCTCCCCTAGCTCTGCAGCCTCTCACAGGATGTATAAGGCACTTCTCCAGGCGCCAACCACGAAGGAGGCAGGCATCTTTGCTCCAGGGTGTACCCAGGCAAGGGAGTGCTCTGAGGCCCAGCAGTCAGGGATGACCACTGCTGGCCGAAGAGCCACAACCTCATCCTTTGCCTTGAGGTTCATCTAGAAGATTCCACAAATGTTTACAGAGCTAACATGCTATCCAAGATCCCCAGAATCCACATGGACTCTGACCAGCCTGGGTCTTGGAAGGTGAAGGACCACAGCCTTGATCAGAGGATAGCTTGACCCCCACCCCAGCCTCAGTCCAGTCTCTGCACAGACAGTCTCTCATCTCTGACCTCTGAAGCTGTAGCAAAAATGGGGAGAGTTCTGGAAGTTTAGGGGTGATGGGAAGGGAAGAGAGGAGGGCTGTGGAACTGTGCCAGACTAACTGAGGAACCGGGAGCTTGGGGTCGGGGTGTGGCTGTGAATCGGCAGGCAGAAGGCAGGTTAGAGCTAAGCCTGCAGAAATGGAGGAAAGGGTTTGCAGCCTTCTGAGCCCAGGCCCATGGGGACCCTGAAGAACCACCTGGAATCCAACCCAGAGTTTGGTCAGTGGTGCTACAGAGGATAAGCTTTGCTGTGACCCCAAAACATACACTGTACCCCCCAAGGAAGCTCATAGTGACACATTTTATCCAGGAAGAAACTGGAGGCTAAGGAAGCTAAGGGTCACAGTCTCACTGCTCACACTCTCGGACCCCGTCTGCCCTGACTCTTGTCCTCTGACCACTAGACTAGAGAGATTTTCATTCAGAGCCGAGGGGTCGGGTGGGAGAGGCACTGAGGCCATTGGGCCTTCAGGACCAGGGCATCTCACCAAGCCCTAAGCCAGCCTCTGTGCCGTTCTCTTGCACTGCTGGCCAGCCACGGCAGTGAACATGGCCGTCCACTCCCCTGCACTGCCAGCCACCGCAGTGAACATGGCCGTCCACTCCCCTGCACTGCCAGCCACCGCAGTGAACATGGCCGTCCACTCCCCTGCGGCAGCAAACATGGCCGTCCACTCCCCTGCACTGCCAGCCACGGCAGTGAACATGGCCGTCCACTCCCCTGCACTGCCAGCCAAGGCAGTGAACATGGCCGTCCACTCCCCTGCGCTGCCAGCCACCGCAGTGAACATGGCCGTCCACTCCCCTGCACTGCCAGCCACCGCAGTGAACATGGCCGTCCACTCACACAGGACAGACAAGCACAGTCCCCCGCCCCTGGGGCCCCTGGGTCACCCTCAGACCAAGTCCAGCATAGAAATACTGATAGAACTTCTAGTCCAGCCTGGGCAAGAGGAACCCTGTGGTCGCCGTCTATACCTACAGAGCTGACCGTCCTGGTGGCCCTGGTGAGGAGGCCGTGGCTGAGGAGCTGGGCAGAGCTGGAAAACAGGGTGCGCAGCTGGGGTCCCCATGGCTATCTGTTCCCCACTCGTGAGGTCCGGTTCTCTCCCTTTCAGAGCCTGGACAATCACACACACACCTGCATGCACGCACATGTGCACACGCCATCAAACATACACCTCAGAGGAGGTAAAGCAAGGAAACTGAGGCCAGCCTTACCTAATAAAGAGTATTCGCAAGCCCCACCCGTGCACTACCCACAGACTGACAACCCCCAGAGAGGCTTGCTCATTTTCAGCTCCCTACACAGGCGAGGGAACAGCCAAGCCTCCTGGTACTATTGTTAGTAATAACACCACCCAGAATGGTATCAACCCTTTGCAGGTCGCTGAGGGTTCCCCCCACCCCCCACGAGGCTCCACCCTGGCACTGACTAGTCAAGGGCATGGACGGGCAGGGGACCAGCCAGGGGAGCTGGAAGGTGGGACACCTGGGTTTCCAAGGAGGCAGCCAAGCTTGGGGCTGTGCACTCCAGGGGAGGCAGCTCTCCAGAGCCGCTCCCGATGTGAAGTCAGTTGTCACTTCTGTTAAGTCATTAATTCCTAATTCCCCAATTACCTCATTAGGCGGCGGTGGGGAGAACGCGGCCGCTCCTACAGCAAATAATTATGGGAGTCAAAATTAATTTGGCAAAGTGGAGCGACGCTTTATTAGAAACGTCAAATTGCCTTTCTCTTATTTTGCTGCCGCCTCCCCACTCTCTGAGAACTGCTAACGACGCTGCGATGGGAGCTGATGTGTCACCGGGGGAGGAGGGGGCTTAGGAGCTGCCCCCAAAGGCTACAAGCCCATCTGGTACCTGACGCCCCTCAGTGCTGGTCTCTCCAGGGAGGGCGCCCACCCTTGCCAGGCTTTGCTCTGCCCCCTGCAGCACCCAGGCTTTGCTCCCCCACAGCCTGGCACCGAGGAAAGCTGAGGGCCCTTCTCCCTGCTCAGGAACTCTTGCCTCAACCTGCAAGTTCAGAGCTGTACAGACACAGTGAGGACTACCTGTCCTCTCTCTGTTCCATACACCTGGGGAAACTGAGGCTCAAAGAGCTGTAGCGACTTGCACAGAGAGCAAAGGAGAAGTGCTGGGACTCGAACCCATGCCATCTAACTCCAAAGTCACGCATGGCCTCACAGGATGGCGAAGGGAGGAACAGCTTGTAAAGGACCTGAGAAATGTGGTCACACCCGGCCACACAGACAGGTGACTGGAACCAGTCATTTCCCTGGGGACATGCCAACATGGAGCCACACACTCGGCCACTGAGGGCAAGTCCTCTCTCAGTCACCCCCACTCACAGCCGTCTCTCTTGACATAATCCAACACCCACCGCCACACTGCTCTCCACGGAGCACCACCTCTGTCCACAGCCGACACACAGACTCTGCCTCATGGAGCTCGGAACTCACAGGCCTCTTCTCCAGCCTCTGTCCTTTCCTTACGGGGCGGCCTGCCACTTGCTACTGCCACTCAGCCCTGCTCTCTGCCACAGGACACCTTCCCGGGCCTCCTGCCTTCACACCGTGGTCCTTAGAGAAAGGGCACAGGCCTGAGAGCTGAAGAGCTGTCACGTGGGAGGGCAGGGACCTCCTTCCTCGTGCAGATGAGGAGGATCAGAGTCCACTGAAGCCTCTCCCCGTTTTCTTCTCCCCTCCAACTCTCCCCACAAAAGCCCAGGGCTCCCACCCAGACCTTTCCAACTGGCACACGAGAACCTGGCCAGCCTACTCCACTCTCACAGCTAAGGACCCTTCAGGCCCAGGGCATGGGATGCACCCAGCACACCGAAGCAGAAAGGACCCCAGTACAGAGGTGGAGGCCAGATCAGAGGCTGAACTTCCACTGGACAAGGCTGAGAGGTAGCCAAGCCCAGAAATGAAACCTGACAAAGCTGCAGGTCACAGGGTACAGTGGAGGACAGAAAGGACCAGAGGTCACAAGGAAGAGGGGGAGGACAGACCAGAGTCACAGGGAAGGGGGGGGACAGACCAGAGTCACAGGAAAGGGGACGACAGACCAGAGTCAGAGGGAAGGGGGGGAACAGACCAGAGTCACAGGGAAGGGGGGGGACAGACCAG
>VZQC01011847.1:1070744-1119409 GCA_009823505.1 Rhizomys pruinosus
GACAGACCAGAGTCACAGGGAAGGGGGGGGACAGACCAGAGTCACAGGGAAGGGGGGGACAGACCAGAGTCACAGGAAAGGGGGAGACAGACCAGAGTCACAGAGAAGGGGACGACAGACCAGAGTCACAGGGAAGGGGGGCAGGGACACCACAAGGGTGGGGACAATAGGCTGGCTTCAGAACCCCGTGGTGGCCGTAGCTAGCTGGAGGACTCGGATCATCTACAACTCAAATGGGTGGCTTGTGAGTCACCAGGATGAGGACTGGATCTCAGACTGAGGAGAGATGAGGACAGACATGAGGTGACATCCACAGCAATGGGGACCCAGGAGGCTTGTCATCGGGATGGCAGTGTCACAGGACTGGGCCTGGGTCCTTACAATGTGCAGCTGCAGATAGTCCCCAAGGCCGGAGGCGCTGTCCACTCGAACCAGCACGGCGCTCCGCTGGTGGGTGCTGAAGCCCACGGCCAGTCGGTCCATCCTAGTGCTGGGCCGGTCATTGGGAGGCCACGTGTAGGTGATGAGTGCTCCCCCTTTCCCAAAGATGTATGTGGTCCCGGCTGCAGAGAAGGAAAAGGAGAAGAGAAATGTTCAATGGGTCCTTGGAGGACACTAGCTGGATGGTGCCCACAGCAGCTACCAGCTCTGTAACCCCAGGGAGCAGTTGGCGGTGGGTGCCCGGGTAAGAGCCTGTCCATGCACACAGACAGATGCGGCTGCCTCACCAGGACTTCTAGCTTTGGGGCTGGAGAGATGGCTCAGCAGTTAAGAGCATTGACTGCTCTTGCAGAGGACCCGGGTTGATTCCTAGCACCCATATGGCAACTAAGAACTGTCTTTAGTGCTGGGCGTGGTGGCACACGCCTCTCTTTGATGAGGTACAGCTTTATTGTGAAAAGTGTCAAACGGGGCCAGAATGTCGCTGCACACCCAGGTCCTGAGTTTCCCACTTGCACACAAATCTCTCTGTGCTCAGTTTCCCATATGCTCTGAACTCTATCCCTGATCTGTTCCCTCCATCCTGCTACACTGTTCTTCAACCTTAAATGTATTTGTCCCCTTCACCAGTCATTTCCTCCTTGGGCTGCCATTGGTCACAAATAGACACATCTTTTCAGAGTACAGCCATCACTGAAGCCCAGGCACTTCCTCCTAATCCCTCTGAAGCCTTCACAAATTCTAAGCACTCTGGGGGCTGGTCTGCTCAGTGGGGGTTTCTGCTGGTGGTCTGGGGGGGCACCTCAGCCATCCACTCAGATGGGGGGCACTTTCTTCTAGAAGAGTTCCATGATAGAGCCGACGAAGGAGGGACAGTTCCCTCTTGGGTGGCTGCTGCCACCTGTACCATGGGTACCAAGGGTCACCTGACACCCAGGTGGGTTCTGGTGCAGTGGCATTCACAGCTCCATGAGAAGTACTGAAGTCAAGGTCTCGGGGTTCAACCTGGGCAATGTAGTAACTGAGGAGACCACACTCCCTGGCTTTCTGAACGGCCTGAGTCAGCTTCTTGAGCTGTTTCAAACAAACCCCTGTATATGGGTTATGGAAGATGACTCCCGTGTGGGCGCAGACAAACTGCTCCAAGAGCTTCACATTCCTTTTTTTTTTTTTTTTTTTTTTTTAGAGCTTCACATTCCTAAAGTCACCATGCAAGTTGTGATCCCGGCAGATGGGACAAGGACTCCCAGCAACTTTATTACTACGAATACAGGTCTTCCGGGTCTGCGGAGCCGGTACACCACCTTCGTGGTTTTGGCGGTAATCAGCCCAGACAGGGCGAGAACCATAGCGGCTCTGGTATTCTTCTGAGTCCAGATATTTCCATGGTTCATTCTTGTAAGGGGAAATGGGAATCGAGGGCAGAGAATCTTTTTCAGGGGGGGCTTTGATGCAAAGAGTCTGGAGGGGAACGTTAACTCCGCCAGCAATTCTGAAAGGTGAAGGACTAGGGAACCGCTTAAGTAGCCTATGCAGCGCAGAGGCCGCCATGTTGACGCACGCCAGACGTCGGGAAGACGTGGGGAGCGCGGGCACACGCCTTTAATCCCAGCAGTCGGGAGGCAGAGGCAGGGGGATCTCAGTGAGTTCAAGGCCAGCCTGGTCTTCAGAGTGAGTTCCAGGCCAGCTGGGGCTACAGGGAGACCCAGTCTCAAAAAGAAAAAAAACAAAAAAGCAAAACAAAAAACAAACGAACAACAACAACAAAAAAAAACAACCCCAGAGGTAATACTGACCCCAGAGTGTCACCAGAGAGAGGCTTCCGGGAGACCCAGTCAGCAAGAGCATCTAGGAAGGAAGGATCCAGGGGAGGGGGTAGTGGTGCTGTTTCTAACCAGCTCAGCTGCTCCTAAGGATCGCAAATTCAAGGTTTGTGCTTCTTTGGGGCCTGAGCTGAGCAGCGAAGCAAGGAGCCCTGAGTGATGGTGGGAAGATGAGCAGGGCTGTGGGCAGCTGTGACTCATTGCTCGTCTCTGGCACCTTGCCTATGCCTGCCCCGTAAGTCCCCTCCCAGCCCCCTGGGACTCCTGGTTTGTCCAGGCTTCCCTGCTTCCATCCTGAGGCAAGAGTACCTGGGTGCCAAAGCTGGGAACCCTGCCCAGAAAGGAGGAGACAGACATGGGGAGGGGGAGGGTTGACAGCCAGAGGAGGAAGGAGGCAGAGAGACAGATGGACAGAGAAGGACAGAGAGGGGTGTAGGTATGAGAAGCAGGAGAGTGGGAGCCTGAGATGTAGGCTCCCTCTCCCGGCCCTCCCCCACCCCACCCTCTCTCCTCTTCGCCATCCGGCTGCCGGGGGCGGGTGTGAGGTCCCTAACGATCTCAGCCCCAAAATAAACCCCATTAGTCGCCATGTTCCCTCCTGCGGCTGACTGAGCTCCCTGGGGGTGGAGGTGGGAGTTTGGGGGGGGGGGGTTGGTCACCCAGTTTCCGGGAAGGGAGCCTTGTCTGGGAGGCTTGGAGGACTGAGGCACTGGGACCTATAGAAGGGGAATGGGACAGAACAATCTTGCCTTCTTTAAGGACATAAATGGAGCAGATGAGATTCATAAAATGCTTAATTAAATCATTAGCCACTAACAGCTCCTCTCAAAGCACTTCTTGTGGGGAGAGGGGTTCAGGAGAAGATTTAGCCAGAGAGAGAGAGAAGAGAGAGAGATATGCAGATGGGGCCTGAGGGCAAAGCCTGGAGCTGTAGAAACACACAGCTAGAGCGCTGTGGTCTGGGGAAGCATGAACCTGGCTGGCGGTCTCATCCAGAGTTCTGGTGTAGTCTACAGTCAGGTAGAAGGGAGCTCTATCTAGGGGAACTCTAGGCCCCCACAGAAGAGAAGGAGGCACTCGCTATGGCCATGGGCGGGAGGCTGGGAAAGGGTGGGCTGTGTGGGTCTCAGATGGAGGGAGGCCTGCAGGGAGCGAAGGGTGAGGAAGAACAAACCAGCTTCCCCTGCTGCTGCCCAGAGCACCTGCTGTATTGTCTTCCACCTCCCAGACAGGCCCAGCGTGAGAAAGGACCACAGGGGCATGGCGGACAGGAAAACGCGGCAGCCTGATAAGCACTCCCAGTAGACAGAGGAAGCCACTGCAGGCCCAGGTGCGTTCCACCTCTGGCCCTGGAGGCACGGTGCGGCAAGGCTGAAACTTCAGGTTGGGTCCCAAGTTCGGGGTGAAGAGCTGGCTCCTGGGAAGGGTACCCAACGAACCCCACTCGCCCCCAGTGCAAGTTACCTGCCTGGAAAGGGCGGGGCCCGGAGGCCAGAGCCAAGCGGCTGTGCCTTAGTCGTATAGTCTCTCTACTCCCAACACTGCAGCACTCCGGAAAATCGGCTGTTTCCATGGCAACCATAATACCCAGGGCCCTCCCTCTCCCCTCCACTCACAAGATTGCACGTCGAATTTGGGGGGTGGGGAGGATGGGGGAGCAGAAATGTTGACCTTCCTCCAACACACTCAGCCTCTTCACCCCTGGGCTCTGAGGCCTCCCAGGAAGAGGTGGATTTTATTGAGTACCCTTGGTTCACCAGAGAAGGAAATCCCATCTACCTGGAGTCGGCCCCTGTATTAGTCAGGGTTCTCTAAAGAAACAGAAGCAACAGGATGAGTATATATAACTATATACAATTTATTGATTTGCTCACGTGACGGAGCTCAACAGTAGCGCCGAACTGGAGAGGCCAGGAATCCAGGGAACTGCTCAGTCCGCAAGGCTGGATGTCTCAGGAGTCCCAGTCTAGTGCTGAAGGCCCGAATGGATTCCAGGAGATCTGCCAGTCTCAGTACACGCTGGGATCCGAAAGGTTGATCACAGCAGCAAGACAAACTCACCAGATGAGAGAGAGGCAAGCCGCAGGAAGAAGGAAAANATTCAGTGAGTGGCATGTCCTCTGGGTCCTCATATTGTGGAGAATGTGGTTTTACACTTCGAATCCACTCGAGCATGCCCATCTGCCTGACCCTCACAATCCCTTCATCAATACTAAGCCAAGGAATATCAGGCATCTCTAACTCGCTGTTAGTAGGCCATGTTTTAATAAATACATCAGCCAACCATTCAAATAAACTTTTAACACCTTTTTTAACTGCTCGAGCTTCCATGTTAAACCTAGAATCTCTACTCAGTGGGCTCATATCGATAAACTCAGTATGATCCAATTTTATATTCCTTCCACCATTATCCCACACCCTTAAAATCCATTCCCACACATATTCCTTAGGCTTCTGCCGGAACGAATCAGCAAACTCATTAATTTCTTTAGTAGTATATCGCACCTCCTCGTGGACCACACTTTCTATCTCACCTTGAGGGGCTTGCTTAGACTTCAATCTGGTTATAGGTCTAGAGGCAACAATTGTTGGGCCCTGAGGGACATCAGCTCCCACTGGGAGGGGGGGATTAATTTCCTCAGGCAAGGGTGGGGAGGAGGGATCTGCAGGGTGTGGATTCTCTGCTGAGGGTGGGGAGGTTAATTCCTCAGATAAAGAAAATCCCTCAGAATCCGAGGGTTCAAAATCCTCATCATCATAGTTCTCCCACACATCTCCATCCCAAGTTTCAGGGTTCCACCCTTTCCCCACCAGTGCTCTCACTTTAACTGCTGACACTTTTCGTGGCTGGGAATTAAATCTGCGTTGTAAATCAGCCAACCGTATAATAAGAGCTCCAGCTTGATTTTCTGCTGCTTTAGCTCTTTGGCTGCTGGAGAGAAGATTCTCTTCCAGAGCACACTTGGAAACCTTTAAACTGTTGTTTCGAATCCGGAGCTGGTCATTTTTATCACCGAGCTCCATATTTTCGTCTAACAGTTTATCCAGACATGCTAGGAGCAACAAGGCAACATCATTATTTTCCTGATTTTTCTGCAATTTCTCGAACGTTTTATATATAGAGTCACTAAATTCCTTGCTTCTCACAAGAGGTGAGTTAGGTGAGTCAAATGGATCTATCTTCATAATTAGATCAAATAGTCTGCACCAAGGATTATCATTCCTCTTCATGCCACCAGGAGAGCCTTCAGTAACTCTAGGCTTCATTGGGTTGGAGAGCTGGCTCCAGAGGCTACCAAGCCCACTAAAGAAATTCATCCTTTCAATTCTGTTTCTCTAGAACCACTTCTGGTACCAAAATCTGTATTAGTCAGGGTTCTCTAAAGAAACAGAAGCAACAGGATGAATATATATAACTATATACAATTTATTGATTTGCTCACGTGACGGAGCTCAACAGTAGCGCCGAACTGGAGAGGCCGGGAATCCAGGGAACTGCTCAGTCCGCAAGGCTGGATGTCTCAGGAGTCCCAGTCTAGTGCTGAAGGCCCGAATGGATTCCAGGAGATCTGCCAGTCTCGGTACACGCTGGGATCCGAAAGGTTGATCACAGCAGCAAGGCAAACTCACCAGATGAGAGAGAGGCAAGCCGCAGGAAGAAGGAAAAGGGACCAGCTCCCGCTGCCGTGGCCTTAAATACTGCCTGCCGGCAGAAGGTAACACCCACATTTGGGGTGGGCCATCCGGGTTGAGGTGGTCCAATCAGAAGACCCTTTTCTCTTATTTGTTCCTTAGTCCAGTCAAGTTGACACCCAGGATTAACCATGACAGCCCCCCAACCTACCAGGTCGAAGTAGATGGAGGTCCTTCCTCCTCGCTCCCCTCCACCCCCACCCTGCCAATGGATCCCAGTCTTCTCAACACCATGGACAGCGCCCTGCCTGTGCCCAGGGCCTGAGGATGCCCACTTGGGCAGGGAGGTAGAGCTCAGAGATGTATGCCCACAGCCCAAGTCGCAGGGCTTACAAGCATACACATTTCTGCACACCCAGACCCCACACCCACGCAAGGGCGGCGACACACAAAGGCCCAGCGTGGAGAGGTAGACCCCATCGGCTGGAGATGCGGCAGGGAGGAAAACATGGCGGTAAACGCACAAAGACAGGCCTCCCTCCACCGGCGGCCAAGGGCAGGGGCCCGGAGGTGCGGGCTGGGCGGCCGCGCCCGGCCTCCGCGCGCCCGGCCTCCTCCAGGATTTATGGTCCAGCTGTTCTACACTGCAGCCAGTTTATGGTGCTGGGCGGGCCTGTTAAAGCCTAAGGGCGTTTATTACACTGTGGGGGGACCCGGGTGGAGAGACACTTCTTGGGCAGAAGAGGGTAAGGATGAACGGTTTATTGGGCTGGGGCGGCGGTAATTACCCCGGGGAGACATTTCTCTCCCAGCACCACGCTCCCGCGCGCAGAGGGCTCCGCTAGGGAGGAGGTTGGAGGGAGAGGCGGGGCCTCCGCCAGGCCCCGCCCCTCTGGCCGCTCTCTGAAGCTTCTCCTGCATCTGCTCAACCCACCCAACTGCCCTCTGTCCAGGAAGGCACCGTGGCCTAGGTGCCCAGGATAGTATTCCACGTCTAGAGCTCCCGTTAGAATCCAGAAAGTTCTGCAGAAGCAAAGGAGCCTAAAGCACAACCCTAGTTAGTGTAGACCCAAGGTTAGGGTAGACCTCCAGAGAAAGAGCGAGCTGAACTGTGCATAGCAGCATGTCCACCAGTCCACACCCCTGCAGCCCAAGGCAAGAGAGTGCCTGGCCAGACACAAGATGCCACACAAGGCCTAAGCCTGGCACCCTCTGAGCACACCCAACGCAGTCTTACCAGAAATTCACAGATCCAAGAAAACACTCAAAAGGATCACCCCCACCCCTCCCACCCCTGCATTCTAGAAAAAAATAATACAATCTACCATTAGCAATGGTTAGGGAACCTAGACTCACAACATAGTCATTCCAGAGGAAAAAAACCACCCATGCGGCCATGCCTCAGGGCTGAAGCAACTCATGCAGATGCTCAGCCTGTTCCCCCGGCAGAATCAGACGCTGTGACAGAAGCTTTACGGGAGACCTAGAGCTGTCAGAAGACAAGGTTCCTACACAATCCAGAAAAGCCTAGGTGCTGCGGCCAACAGCAGATCTTCCCAGGAAGACCTCCACAACCCGGAGTCGTTTCTGTTCTACACAGACCCAGACCCCCAAGCTTAGCTCTCTCTTCATCTGGAAATCCAGATGTCTTATTCTTCACTCCATTCCTGGCCATACACCACCCAGTCTCAAATCCAAGTTAACATACCCATCTCAAGAATCAAAATGCATGCTGGCCCACTTCATACACTGGAGGAAGAAACCCCCAGGGCTTATTCCTCAAAGCAACTGACTCAGAGCTGGGCTGTGACTGAACCTTCTTCTCTGCAGGCTACTGAAGGAACCAGAGATGAAAACAAAACTAGGAGCTCCTTAAGGATCCAGAAACTGAACTGGGGTAGGTGGGGTCAGTAACCAGGAGGGTGCCATCTCAATCCATGTTGAGATCCCAGGTGTGCTAGTCATCCCGTGCCCCACAATGATGTCAGGTGTGGGAGGGGGGTCCATGGTGTTTGGCAGGTGGGTTAGGGACATTATGTAACAGGAGAAGTTGGGGGATAGGAGGGAGAGAAGACCAGGGGGCACTCAGAAGAGCACTCGGAAGCAGGGCAGAGGAGCAGGTGTCAGTAGAGTTGCCTTCACAACAGGGAACCTTCCAGCAGACGGAAGCCTCGTCTGCCTCTAGCCCACAGAGGAGTCCCAAGGAAAGCAGAGCTTCTCACACCCTCAACTCACACACAGTCAAGGTGAGCAGAGGGGGTCGGCCATGACAGGTGGCCCCGCGTTCCTCAGCCCTTCCTTCCTCACCATCTGAACCTCCACAGGCTCCCCCACCCCACCCCAGAGTCTTCCATCCATGTCCCCAGCTCTCCTCCTTCTCTACTTCCCTTCACTCTGGGCAGTCACTGACCCTCTTTCTCCTCTGTCCAGGCAGCAGGCAGCCAGCCCTGGACAGGGCTGATTGCATAGCTCCTCCAGCCCTCACAGTGTCAGCCGTGTCCCTGTGCCATCAGGGGCCCCTTGTCACGGGCCATGACAAGATCCAGAATTGTACAGAGATAAGTCATCCAGTGCCATCCGGGAAAACCTCGATCCCTGCTCTCTCCTCCCTGGCTCCCGCCCCTTGACTGCACTGTGGGCACTTCAGCTCCTGGGCCCTCCTCCCTACCTGCCCATCTTCCCTGGGCCAGCACCTCTCTCCTTTGCATCCCTTGTTCACTTCTACACCTTACGCCTGCCCCCTGTTCCATCTCACTCTTTATGCCTTGACTTGGGGGGGGGGGTACAGGGAGGGGACGGTGAAAAGAGCAGGGGGTAAGGAGGGCTGGAAAGACAGAAAGATCCCTAGGAGGGGAGAGAGCTCAGCTACAGAGCAAGGTGTGGGTCAAGGGAACAGAAAGGAGCCCAGGGATGCACTGGGCAGGAAAACAAGGGGAAGCCAGCAGGGGCTCCTGGGGAACGGAGTCAGCAAAAGTAGGGGGCAGAGGAAAGAGAGGATCCAGAAATGAACAGGAAGACCTGAGAGGACACGGAACGTGAGGTCAGGAAGGAAGCCTGGCAGACATGGGACAGTCATGACCAGAGAGGACACGGAACGTGAGGTCAGGAAGGAAGCCTGGCAGACACAGAACAGTCATGACCAGAGAGGACACGGAACGTGAGGTCAGGAAGGAAGCCTGGCAGACACGGGACAGTCATGACCAGAGAGGACACGGAACGTGAGGTCAGGAAGGAAGCCTGGCAGACATGGGACAGTCATGACCAGAGAGGACACGGAACGTGAGGTCAGGAAGGAAGCCTGGCAGACACAGAACAGTCATGACCAGAGAGGACACGGAACGTGAGGTCAGGAAGGAAGCCTGGCAGACACGGGACAGTCATGACCAGAGAGGACACGGAACGTGAGGTCAGGAAGGAAGCCTGGCAGACATGGGACAGTCATGACCAGAGAGGACACGGAACGTGAGGTCAGGAAGGAAGCCTGGGCAGACACAGAACAGTCATGACCAGAGAGGACACGGAACGTGAGGTCAGGAAGGAAGCCTGGGCAGACACAGAACAGTCATGACCAGAGAGGACACGGAACATGAGGTCAGGAAGGAAGCCTGGGCAGACACAGAACAGTCATGACCAGAGAGGACACGGAACATGAGGTCAGGAAGGAAGCCTGGGCAGACACAGAACAGTCATGACCAGAGAGGACACGGAACGTGAGGTCAGGAAGGAAGCCTGGGCAGACACAGAACAGTCATGACCAGAGAGGACACGGAACATGAGGTCAGGAAGGAAGCCTGGGCAGACACAGAACAGTCATGACCAGAGAGGACACGGAACGTGAGGTCAGGAAGGAAGCCTGGCAGACATGGGACAGTCATGACCAGAGAGGACACGGAACGTGAGGTCAGGAAGGAAGCCTGGGCAGACACAGAACAGTCATGACCAGATAGGACACGGAACATGAGGTCAGGAAGGAAGCCTGGGCAGACATGGGACAGTCATGACCAGAGAGGACATGGAACATGAGATCAGGAAGGAAGCCTGGCAGACACAGAACAGTCATGACCTGAGAGGACACGGAATGTGAGGTCAGGAAGGAAGCCTGGGCAGACATGGGACAGTCATGACCAGAGAGGACACGGAACGTGAGGTCAGGAAGGAAGCCTGGCAGACATGGGACAGTCATGACCAGAGAGGACACGGAACGTGAGGTCAGGAAGGAAGCCTGGGCAGACACAGAACAGTCATGACCAGAGAGGACACGGAACATGAGGTCAGGAAGGAAGCCTGGCAGACATGGGACAGTCATGACCAGAGAGGACACGGAACGTGAGGTCAGGAAGGAAGCCTGGGCAGACACAGAACAGTCATGACCAGATAGGACACGGAACATGAGATCAGGAAGGAAGCCTGGCAGACACAGAACAGTACAGAAGCAGGAAGCAGTGAGGGGCATGGATGGACAGATCACAGTGCAGACACAGAAGATGCTGGAGGAACACAGGTGATGGACAGACAGGTATGAGGGCCCTAGAACCCGGTGGAAGTACAGGAACAGAAGCCACACTGTACAGGGGGAAGACAGATGAAGGCACAGTGGGGAGAGGTGACAAGAGCAAAGGTGACAGGCTGAGGTGGAGGGTGAGGAAGGAGGGTCCAGAGGCCTGAGGGGGGGTGATGGACGGCTGAGACAGGAACCCAAGATCAAAGAGAGTGAGGTGTGGAGAGGAGAGGTGACAGATACAAGACAGAAAAGAGAAAGGCAGGGTGGAGGTGACAGGGACCTAACTGAAGGGTCAGACAAGGGAAGCTATGAGAGCACTACAAAGGGTGGGGGTGTCTATGGGATGGGAGGCGACTGAGATGCCAAGATGGACCGTGAAGAAGGAACTGAGGCCAGAAGTGACGAAGAGGCAGGTGTGGCAGGAGACAGGGCACACAGCAGGGAAGTTGTGGGGCACAGTGATGGGCACACGGATTATGGGAGACAGACAGGAGAGGACAGGTAAAGAACTGGGGAGAGATGGCCTCCTGATAATCTTAGGGGGTCTCAGGCATGAGGGAACCAGAGTGGGCAGGGTGGAAATGGGGTGATGGGGTCTGTGTGAGAAGCCTGGAGACAGATGTTATGAGGGACAGGAAGTGAGTGGAGGGGACTGGCACAGGGAGGCGATGGGGTGTATGGGAACAAGGTGATGGCTGTCTGAGAACGCAGAGGAACTGGGGCTCCAGAAGTGAGAGGCTGAGGGGTCACAGTAGAGGCAGAGCAGAGATGAGGAGGGGTGGGGGTACTGAAGATGAGGGGTATGGAGCAATGGACTAACTGGGTGGTTCAGGAGGTGCTGGAAACCAGCTAATAGGGAAAGGAGAGGTTGCCAGATGGCAGAGGTGAAAACAGGCAGCTATGAAGTGACAGATGGGGCAGAGGTGGGAGGAACAGAGGTGACAGACCAGCCACGGGAAGGTGAGGGTGAGGCAGAGGTGGAGGTAAAACAAACCGAGAGATGGCGGGGCATGCAAGTACAGGGAAGGGAAAGGCAGGGAGGGCGCACGGGAAGGATGAAAGGACAGACCAGGAGGCGAAGGGGCCACGGAAGACGAAGGTTCCACTAGCAGACCCAGAGAGAGGTGACGATGAGGGTGGAAGCGAAGTTAATGAGACAGAGGGGTGAGGGCGAGTATGGGGGAATGGAGACATGGAGGTGAGGGTGGGGCAGGCACGGTGGGAGGAGAAGGGGCTTGGCGCAAAGCCGAGGGGCCCTGTCCAGCTCCGCGCGCCTGCACAGCGGGGTGCGTCCCCGCGGGGGCCCCCCCATCCTGGGCGGGTGCACCCCAAAGACCCCCCCCCGCCAGCCAGCCCGCTGCGCGGCGCCACTTACCGTGCCCGCCGCGGGTGAGGAAGGGCATGCGGTTGATGGCGATGGGCACGGTGCCGTGCTTGCTGTGGAAGTGGTGGACGTGGTGGGTGGTGCTGAGGCTGGACGAGACCCGGGCCCCCTCGGCCGCCCCCAGCAGCAGCAGCAGCAGCAGCAGCAGCAGCGGCGGCAGCGGCGGCGGCGGCGGGGGCCCGGCCGGGGCGGGGGGGCGGCGCGGGCACCCCCCCTGCCCGGTCCCCCCGGGGGGCATCTCGGCCCGGGGGCGGCCACCTCACAGCCCCATGGCCGGGGGCGGGGACGCGGGGCTGCGCCGCCCCGCGAAGCCCCCTCGGCTGCGAGCTCCGGGAGGGAGGGGGAGGGCTGAAGCCGAGGCGCAGCGGAGCCCGAGCCCCAGTCCCGACCCGGGATCAAGTGCAGCCGGCCGGGGAAGCCGGGGTCCGCGGCGCGGCGAGGCCGAGGTCCGGGGCGCCGGGGCCCATGGTGGGCGGCTCACGCGTGTCCCCGCATGCCGGCGGGCCCGGCGGGCGCAGAGGGCCGTCAGCGGCCCGCGGGAGGGGGCATGGCGCCGGCCCGGACCGCGGGCGGCGGGCGAGGACAGCGGGCGGCGGGCGGTCCTGCGCCAAAGCCGGCGGAGGGCGCGGGCCGGGCCGCGAGGGCGCACGAGACGCGGGGAGACCGGCCGCGGCCGCTGCTGCCGCCCGACCGAGGGAGGCCGGGGAGGAGGGAGCGGCCGGGGAGGGGGCGGGAGAAGGGGGAGGGAAGCAAATCTGGGTGACGGGGGACGAGGGGAGAGGAGGGGAGAAGAGAGGAGAGGAGAGGAGAGGAGAGGAGAGGAAGCGGGCCGAGCCCAGGAAGGCGCGAGCCGGCGAGATTCCGGCGGAGAGATGGAGGCAGCGGAGTGTTGCTGCAGAGGCTGAAGGCTGGAAGGGAGAGAGGAGGGCGGAGGGAGGGAGGAGGGCGGAGGGAGGGGGCAGGGCGGAGGGCCCGAGCGGCTCCCGGGCTGCGGGCGGCGCTGGGCAGCTCCGCGGCGCGGCACCTGGCTAGCCCGCTCTGTGCTTGCCTCTCGCGGCGCGCGCGCCGCCCCTCCCCCGCGCCGGGCGCGCGCTTCCCGCCGCCAGCACCATCACCCCTCCTCCGGGAGAAGGGGCCCTGCTGAATAATTGAACAAGACTGAGGCTAGCGAGAGAGGCCCGCTCTCTTCCTCCCCCTCCCCCCCTCCACCTGGACGATCCCCAGTAGTGCTTGCCGGTCCAGCACTCGGAGATGTGGCCACAGCCCTCTTCCGCACCCCTCGGAACACACGTGCACTCTAGTGTGGGCCTGCCTGGGTATGCAAACACCCACACGTCCATACAAGCACCAGTGTGCTGGGAGGCACACAGCTCAGACACATCTGTGCATGCATGTGGTCACAGACACTGCACATGCTTGCCAAAGCTTACACAGACACATTGCACACACGTACATGTTGGACTACAGGCAACACACACTCCCACCTCCCCTGACACCCTCCAAAAACAGGCATCCATAACTACAGATAGTACTGGACACACACACACACACACACACACACACACACAGAGTCCCCACCCCAGCTGCCTGCAAAGGTGCTTGCCCACCCCATACAAGGCCCTCCCCCATTCCTCCAACCCTTCCTCACACTCCTACCCCACACCCCCTCCAGCCTCAACCTTTAACTCCCCAGGGGTCTCCAGGACATTTGTCCAATAGGACAAAAACCTTACAGGGCCATTTACATGGTCTGAAACTGGGATCTGCTCTCCAAACTCTGGGGCCCTTTGGCAAGCACTTGGCATGGCCTCAGAGAGGGCAAGTGAAATCCCTTGGCCTCATCCCCCGTGGCCTCCACACCCACATTAACCTGCTTGGACAGGAGAGTGGGTGCGGTGCAGGAAAAGGCAAGACAGTGGGGGGGCGGGGTGAGGCAGCAGAGAGGAGACCCTGGATGGAGGACAGGTGAATGAGGAACGAGCGGGGGCAGGAGGGTAGATCCGGCTTAGTGATTCTGGATTCCATTTTGGTGCAAAATTGTCCTGGTGAGCCCTAGAGTGCTGTCCCAGTTCCTGGGTGAAGTGGAGACCCAGACCAAGCCAGGACGAGTTGCTCACGTCTATAATCCCGGCACTTAGAAGCCTGATATGGGAAAACTGCCACCAGTCCCAGACCAGTGTGGGCTACATATTGTGACCCTGTTTCTTTTTCTTTTAATATTTTATTTATGTGTATGAGTATATTGTCTGCATGTATGTAAGTCCACCCATGTTGTGCAATGCCTGAGGAGGTCAGAGGAGGGCGTTGGATCCTCTGCAACTGGAGTTACAGATGATTGTTAGCCACCATCTGGGTGCTTGGAATCAAACCCAGGTCCTCTGCAAGAGCAGCCAGTGCTCTTAACCTCTAAGCCATCTCTCTAGCCCTGTGACCCTGTTTCTGAAACAGGAAAAGAAAGAAAGAAAAAAGACCCAAGACAGCTCCCAGCCGCTGCAGCCAGTCCTTCATCTGGCCAGGTAATATGAGCAGACACCCCACCCCCACCCCCACCCCCAACACACACCACACCCTTCAAAAGCAGAGTCCGGGATCCTTAGAGGAGGAGGCTTTGGGTTGCACCCATGAGGGTGGAGAGGCAGTATTCTGGTGCTCCTCGAGGCCCTGTCCGTCTGCCCTCTCCCCCCATCCTCATGCCCCTGGCTCTGGAATATAGACTGACACAGCTCCTAGCAGGCAGAAAATGTATGGTCCCAGAGGGAGAGAAGGAGGAGCCGAGGGCAGTGGTGAAAGGAGAGGAAGGGAAGCCGCCTGGAGGCCGATCAATATCTGTGAGAGGGGACTGGAGAGAGCTGGAGGGAGCGAGGCCGGGGAGGGGGAGACACAGAGGGTGAAAAAGAGAGAGAGAGAAGGAGGTGTGCAGAGATCAATACAGGATGCAGAGGTGATGAGGGACCGACCTGGAAGAGGCAGGAGTCGGCTCGGACAGCACAGCCCAGGGGCCTTGGCGTGGAAGTGGCCCTCCTCTGACCCACGCCCCCTCGCTTTGTTCCTTTTCCATTCTCCCCACTCACCTCCCCTGATCTGCTCTCCATGGTCTCCCCGAGCCCTGGAGGAGCACATCGTCTCCCTGCACCCTGGAGCTTCCCATGGCGCAAGGTTGGAGAAACTCAGGTGGCGCACGGTGGGAGAAACTCAGGTGAAGAACAGAAAACCGCTTTCCTGAAGCACGGGCCTCTCTTCCTCCTCCTCAATACCTCCTGAATGCCCTCAGAGGGCCATCTCTGGCCTGCTGCCCTCCTCCACCCTCCCCACCTCTGCCGGTTTCTGTTTGACCATGTGCAGATTCTCCACCTCCTGGGCAAGAAAACCCCACCATGGACACCACCGCCATCCCTGGAACCCCATGAGCATCAGAGTCCCCACCATGGTCAGAGGGCCCCCAGATTGTAGCAGAGTTCCGCCACTGATCCCCTGTGACTAGAGAACAGTAGGTAACACCCGCTGTCAGTAGGGCCTGTGCCAGGCGGGGCCAAGTAAAGTATACAGTAGGGCGGACATGGCCCTGAGCTGGCTGGCTGAGAGGTTTGGGGAGACACAGCAGGTCAGATGAAATAACGCCTAGAGGACAGCGCAGGGAGGGCTAGCCTCCAGCAAAACAGGAAACTGCGAGGGAATGGACATTGTTTCAAAAACCCCTGGAAGCCGGGCGTGGTGGCGCACGCCTTTAATCCTAGCACTTGGGAGGCAGAGGCAGGCGGATCTTTGTGAGTTCAAGGCCAGCCTGGTCTACAGAGTGAGTTCCAGGACAGCTGGGGCTATAGGGAGACCCTGTCTCGAAAAGACAAAAATAAAACAAAACAAAACAAAACAAAAAACCTGGAACAGGCTTCCAGGAATGACATTTGGGATTCCTAGCTCATGGAGCGGGGCTGGAGGAGTGCTGCATACAAGCCCTGCACCAAGCTCTCTCCCAGACCACTTGTTAACTACCTCCAGAAGACGACAGGCCCGTGATGCGTGTCTTGCTCATGAAACTGACAATCTGTCTTCCTGTGTATGTCAGGGTGTGTGTCTGTATGTCTTCTCGTGTGTCGGGAGTGTGTCTTTTCCGCATGTCATTCCACCCACTCCATCCCCATCATCAGATGGCTTCCACATCCCCTCTGCACCCCCAATGCCCACCCAGCTGCCCTCCTCTGCCGAGCTGTCACCAACTGCTGGCCACCAACCACCAGGGACTAGAAAGTGCTGCTGATTCTGTTCTCTTTGGGGAGGGCCCTCAACAATATGCAAGCTGGCAGGCAGAAGAACGGAGGAGGACGCTAGGGAGTGACCTTGTGGCTCAAGGGGACACAACCTGCAGCTGGAAGGAGAGGATGGGGGAGGGGATGGGGGAAAAGAGAATAAATAGCAGGGTCCCTGTCCGGGGAAATCAGCCGGGCTGCCAGCTCTGAAACAGGGGAGGCCACCTGTCAACAGACGGCCCCCAAGAGACACAGGCAGTACTGGGTGTGCGGGGCAGAGCAGCAGCTGTGGCCTCAGGTGAGGGAGCAGAAGGCGGGAGCACCCAGGACACCCTCCTTCCTCCTCAGAGTCCCTATGGCTGGGAGCAGGGATGGGGACACAGGACACACGGGGCCCCGCCCTGCAGTCACTCACGGTCGTTGCACACGGGGCCCCCATAGGAAGTCATGGTGCAGTCACAGGTGAAGCCGTCCCACTGCTGGAGGCAGACACCCTGGTTGGCACAGGACTCTTCGGTGCAGGTGGTACTGGGGCCTGGAAGGGCAAGAGGAAGGAACACCCAGGATTCAGCCCTGCCCCCTCCCTTGGGGGCTGCAGAAGCGTCAGGACCAGACAGAGAGGCTCTGTCCTCATTGGTCCACCAGGCCGAAAGGTCTAGATGCTGAACAGGGTACTGGAAGGATGGCGGAGGGGCTTAAGAACTGCTGGGCTTGGCCTTTGACTGTGATAAAGGCCCAGGGAAGGAGACAAGTGGCTCTTCCCTCGCCATCGATCCAGAGCTCTGAGGACAGATTACTGCAAGTCCTAAGGAAGAGCCTCCTCTGCTGAGCACAAGTAACCTGTCCTTGCCAGCCTAGGGCCACACCTAGCCACTCCAGCCTACACTTACCATCACAGCCCCTCTCCACCTGCCCGATGCGGTGCAGGGCGTCGGCAATGAGGTCTGGGAGGCGCCCATTGAGGTCCACGGAGGCCAGGCAGCCCTGAAAACCGTCCCGGGAAGCCACCAGCTTGGGCAGGTTGCTAAACATGTTCTTGCTCAGGCCTCCGATGTACAACTCCCCTGCGAAGGGAGCGAGATCAACGCCCAGCGTCCTGGTTCCCATTCCCCTCCCAGGGCACAGGTACCCCACCTGCTGGTCCTCCCAGCCCCTGAAAGGCTCTTGGTGTCCCTCACAGACACAGTGACCTCCAAATTCACCACTACCACCACCACCACCTCTTCCTCCTCCCTCCATTCTGCCGTCTGTCTCCTCCTCTCCGAGGAACCCAGATGCCTGGGGGATAGGGGGTGGGGGACAGCTGGGGTGGGGGACAGCTGGAAGAACCCGCCTCATGTCTCCCACACGTTTTGATTCCAGTTCCGGCCTGTAATCAGGGCCCTTCATGTATTCACAGCCCCGCATCCCCTCCACCCCCGCTCCCTCCTTCCCCTTCGCAGAGACTCCAGTTCCCAGAACCCCTGGGTGCCTCACCCTACTCAAGCAGCCTTCTCTCCCCCCAAGTCCTAAGGCTTGCTCCCTTTTCCCAACAACAGTGACTGGGGCTCTTGGAAGGCTTCCCGTGGGATACCTAATATCCCACGTGGAGCCAAACTCCTACAAAGGAAGCCCTGGCCAACGCTTGGCTTCAGCGGACAACCTGGTTCGTCTGCAGCTCTGTCACATCTGAAGACTGGTCCCTGGGTTTCTGGGCACTTCTCATTCTCTGTCACACATCGCCCTCTCCTGGGAGCAAGGAGAATTCACAGCACTGTGCTGTGCAAACATGGGTCTGGAGACTGGGACAGGGAGGATTCATGGGTCTTTGTGGTCTTTCCCCAAGTTTTGACAGTTTGGGTCGTAAGACACACACCGGGCCCTGCGGGGCTGAGGGCTGCTGTGGGCATGTGCAGGAGGGAGAGTGGACCCCAGCTGGGTCTGCAGCAGCTGCAGAGTCTTCTGCTCCCAAGCCTGGTCTGTCGTCTTCTCCCCCCCTTCCCCTCCTCCCCTCTTCCTCTCACCAGTCATTCTAAGGGCTGGCAGTGACCACGTCAATAACTATTGCAGAATCACTGGGGCAGGTAGAACTCTGTCAGGACCCAGAGCGAGACCAATTAATGCCAAGATGCAGGGTTTGGGGACCCCAGATACTGTTCCCTGTTCTCTCTCCAGCCCTCTAGCAAGCAAATAAGGTTTCTCAACATCAGGGCTCCAGGAGGTTCTTGAAAGGCCTGGGCTACCAACTCTCAGCTCTAGAATCAAACCACCCGGAGCCCCTTGAGACACCTTGGCCTGGTAAAGGACAGGAAAGAAAGAGAAGAGGAGGGGGAAGGGAAACAGGAGCAACCTGGACCCCCTCAAAGGAGGAAGTGATCTTGACTGAGTAGGGGAGCTGGGCAAGGGTCCACCAAGCTAGGGTCAGCCCCACCCCACCTTTGAGATCCAGGTTTCGGGCGCCATTGGAGTGCTGCGTAACAGTTCGGGAGTCGATCTTGAGTGTGTGCACGTTGCCCAGGTCCCTGGACACCGCCACGTTGTGCCATTGATTGTCATTGACCGGTTTGTCCGAGTTCCCCTTCATCAAGGATGGGCCGTTCCCCAGGTCAAACACGTAGTGAATGTACCTGCCCATCACAGGGAGGAGACACTTGGTCAGGGTGCTGAGTGCCGAGAAGGCAGGAGAGGGTGACCTGCTGTTAGCAGGGGATGGAGGAGGAGACCCCCCATGCGCGGGCGGGGGAGGGAAACAGAGTCAAGAAGGCTGTGGCATGAAGTTGTGTCACAGGGAGGATGTGAAGGGAGGACTCAGAAAAGGACAGGGCAGAAGAGGGAGTTTCATTGATGTGGAGTCCCCTGAAAGCAGACTAAGCTGCTGGGGGGACATGGGATCTTCCAGGGCAAGGTGAAGCTGGGCTGACTTCTGCCATAGAGAAGACAGGGGACAGAGAAGGGATCCAACTGAGAACCCCGGAGAGGAAGCAGCAAGCAGAGTTTCTTCTCCATCTAAACGGAGGAAGGAGCCTCCCAGCTGATGGCTGGGGACCTGAGGTCTGGATGTCTGGACATCCCTAATAACCAAAGGAGCTGTATCTAGGTCAGCAAGGGAAGGGGGACACTTCATAACATCACTACAATGCCCAGCCCCTCACCCCTTGACCAGCTCGATGACAATGAAGTCATTGCCGTTGCCTGAGTTGAACAGCAGAAGCCCATCAGGGGCTGTGGTCTTGAACTGGAAGAAAAGATGCATGGAAGCGTAGGCTTGGAGTGTGGCTAGCGCCAGATAGCTGCTGCGACTCTTAAAGGTGACGGGATCGGCCACGATAGCACGCAGACCAAAGCGAGCGTTCAGTTCACAGTAGGTGATGTCCCCGTCCTTGCACTGGTCCATGTATGGCTGGCCATTGAACACCAGCCCACTCAGGTGCCCAATGAAGTTGGAGGGCACTACAGAGATGAACCGCCGCTCCGTCATGATGCCCGTCTCAATGTTGTGGAACTCCAGCCGCGTGTGGGCTCCGGCCATCTGTCCTGCTCGGGGCGGAAGATCAAGATGAGGGGGTTAGCTCAGAGCACAGACCAGGGGACCATTCCTGGGTGGGGCTGTGGGTTCCTGGCAACATCATCTCGACTGGAGGGAGCCCACAGAATCAACATCTATCTATCTGTAGGCTTCCCAGGCCCGTGCTAGCTAGCGCTGCTCAGGGTAGCTGAGGGACTCGGTGGAGAGACAACAGGCTTCCAGGGAGATGTTGCCCAAAAGGAGATGAAACAGCCCCTGGGCACCAAACCCCCATAGTAATGGCTGCCCTATGGACGGCAGGCAGGCAGAGATTAACAAGAACAGGTCAGTAGAGATGGGTCTACTCCCCCGATTCCAGGCCACCTACCCTCCACAGTCACATTGTCCACGGACAGCTGCAGGCTCTTTCCCCGTCGTACCACCCTCACTGTGTGCCACTCGTTGTCGTTGAGCTTGTGTCCCGCAAAGAGCGTCTCGGGGCCTTTACCTGCAGCACCAAGGGGGGAGTGAGCACAGCACTACACGCTGTCACAGCTTCACAGACCCTGTGGCACACACCTGTGCACACAAATAGCTGCGCTCACCGTCACCTTACCTCACACCTGGAGCGCATGCACAGAGCCCTTTTACAGGGAGTCACAAACCTGATCCACTCAAGTCCTGTCAATCTGTGTGCCCATGGAGGATGGCAATGTGAATGGAGGTCTGGAGTTACGCCCCAAGGCCCTCCCTGCACACGGGCACACATCTGCGGCCAGCACACTCTCCCTGGTCTCCACAGGACTTGCACTGCGTGGCACCCTAACACCACGACACCCCAAAGGAAAGGGCACCCAGAGCTTCACCCTCTGCCATCCTCCATCTTAAAACCCAGCTCAGACCCAACATGGCCTTTCTGTATATTTCCAGTTGATTCTATTCCCTGGGGCTGCAGCCACCTACACAGCACAGAAAGAACAGCTATGCCCATAGGAATGTTCTGGTTCTTGGGAATTAGGACTGTTTATTCGAGAGTGGAGCTGTCAGCAAACACTACTATGTCAGACAGTGCTGGGCTTTGCAGCACTGGCAAACCCTGAGCTCCCTAGTGCTCACTGGGCCCAGGCTCAGGGCACTGCATTAAAGGGGCTCCAGTGCGTGCACACCCCATGCCATCCCCACATGAAACACAGGATACTGAGCACACAGTGGCTCTCTCTACCTGTGCCTTCCATGCTGTTCTGGGTGACCTGAACACAAAGCACATCTTACACAAGGCACATCTTATAGAAACTGAGTATCCAGCCCAGCTACAGAGGCCAGACCTGTCTACATCAGCTTTCCTTGAGCCAGGGTTGGACAGGAACCCTATAGGCACAGACACTAAGAAAGAATAAAGGGTGAGGCTCTGAGCATGCCCCCTCCTGCCCTTATCATCTTTCCCATAGGCCTTGCTTGCCCTCTTGTGGTCACCGCTGGAGGTGCAGCATTATGTCTCGCCTTGAGCTCCTGCAACAAGTGCCACTAACTCCAGACTTCCTCCACCTCCCCATACTCCTGCTGACTTGGACAAGATCTCCAGAAAGATCTTCCTTCCCCAGAAAGTAAAGCACAATGAGCAACTAACTCTCCCTGTTTATACTCAGCCCTCCACAACCTGCCCTTTCCCAAGCCAGCTCCTCTCCACACACCCACTGCCCAGGCCCCTAAGAGGCCAGTGATGAAGGTTCCTCTTGCCCCCTCCCTCTCTCCCAAGGTCCAGCCTCCTGGACCCCTTGGGTCTCTGCAGAAGAAGAGGGAAGCCACTTACTGGGTGCGCAGCCGACGCGCAGGCAGTCTGGGGGGGCCATGGGGCGGGCAGAGGGGGAGGGGAGACAAAAAGGCAGAACAAGTTTTTTTTTACATCCTTCACAGGTAGGGGTATCTGCAGGTGGGGGTTCCCCCCAGGGCCACTTTCTGGGGACCACGCGTGCCCAGGTGCTATCTCCCCATCCTCCATTGGACTTTTGTCCTTCCTGCCCCCAAGAGGGCTCCAACCCTCCCCAAAGCCAGGAGGCAGGGCAGTCAGGTGGTGGGAGGAGGGCTTGTGTCCCCCATCGTAAGGGGCCCAGGCCTCTTGTGTCTGAGGGAGACGGGCACCTTGGGAATCCCAGTCGTACAGGGGATCAGCAGAGGATCAGGGCTTGACCAACCCCACATCTCCCCAAACTCTGAGAGGGAGATGAGTGAGGAGGGCCAGGGTCCCTGCATCCCCTGCTCTGGGAGGACTCCTTGCTTAGAGCCCAGGTGTGACAGGTCACTCCTTGCGCTCTGAGCTCAACAGAGGGGTCTGCCCAGAGCACCTTTCCCGAGGCCATCCACCTCCCAAAGCTGCAGGGGCACCATCACACCGACAGGAACCTTCCTTTCCTCCTTCCCTGTCCTGGGGAACACCACGTGCCCCTCCACCCTGAAGAGCTACTACATTTGTCGGTTTCCCTAGGGAGGAGCCATGGCTTCTAGAATAGGGATGCTGAGCCTCACAAGGCAAGTCTGGGACGGGTGAAGCCTCTCACCCCTGCCCAGGGCCTAGCAATGCTGTCCCTCAATTTCAAGGCTGGGAGGGCCCCTCATCGTCAGAAAGCCCAGGCATGCACAGAGCTAACAGCCCAGGCCCCCTAGAGCCTCCAAGCACCCTCTGGTTGATTGTGAAGGTACAGAGCCCTAAGTCCTCTGAAGTTTAAGTGTCCCCTTAGGGTGCCTGAATCACTTCATAAGCCCCAAGCGGGGCTTGGCTGCAGGGATGGGACTGCCTGGGGCTGTAGAGAGTGAGGCAGAGGGGCCAGGACCTCTTCTTCAGCCCTGCACTAACCACGTGACCTCAGGCGGATCTCGGAGTGTGGCCTTGTAGTCCCAGGAGCTGAGGGCCTGGAGCAGGTTACAGGTACGCCCTAGCCTGGCCTTGGCTTTTCAAGGAGTAAGCTGCCTCTAGCCCTTGGTTAACTAACAGTGATGCCCTGGCCTCTGTGAGCAAGCTCTACCCATGTGCCCCATGGCCCAGGATGCACCTGGCATCTCTTGGGCACCTGAAGGTTCCTGCAGTGGAGGTAAACAGATGCCCCACATGGCTCTGAGGGTCATGGGCCCCTTGGCAGTACAACTGAGCTCCACACGCGTTGTCAACCACAGCAGAAGAGTGGGAGGGGCAGCCGGGACCCTGAGCCACAGCCTGGGCACCAAGACAGGAGCAGAAGGTCAGAGAACAGACAGCAGGGGAAGTGAGGGGTCACGGCAAGAGGAAGGAGGGGAGGGGCAGAGACAAAAGAGGAAGGATCGGGGAGGACAGGGAAGGAGAGGACAGGGGAAAGAAGTGGGGGGGAGGGCAGGATTGAGTGGGAGGGTGCCAGGCCCTGGAGTCAGGTCCCAGGGGCTCTCTCCAAGCCAGCAGAGTCTTCACCAATGAAGGGTCCAAAAAAAAAAAGAAAAAAGCGGGCAAGAAGGGCAGGCTGGCCTCCTGTTAGGGAACAGTCCCAAGGGAGGAGCTTGACTTTCCCCTCCTAAAGAGGGGGGATGCCTGGAGTGGGGAGGGAGGGGTCCATCTGTCCAGAGAAGAGGTGACAGTGACTCCCTCAGAAGCTTGCTCT
Organism: Rhizomys pruinosus; assembly: GCA_009823505.1. Classification (NCBI taxonomy): domain Eukaryota; kingdom Metazoa; phylum Chordata; class Mammalia; order Rodentia; family Spalacidae; genus Rhizomys; species Rhizomys pruinosus. The sequence goes on from VZQC01011847.1 coordinate 1,093,878, forward strand.
AGTGGGCTGTGAGGAGGGCCAATCCACCTTGAAATGGGGACCCAAGGAGCCAGGCTCCTCCCAGAGGACAGCAGAGACAGAGAGGGCTGGAGAAGGCGGCCGTTACACACACACACACTCACACGCACACACACTCACACGCACATACACACATACACACACACACTCACACGCACACACTCACACACACATACACACATACACACACACACACACGCACACATACTCACACGCACATACACACATACACACACACACACACACACACACACGCGTGCAGTTCAGGGTGTGATAATTAGTAACCCTTTAGCCAGTGACCAGTGCCTCCAGAGCGGGGAAGTAGATGGGCATGCCAACGCTGGACATAGAGATGGAGCAATGGTGCAGACCTGAGACGGATGAGAAGATGGCAGCCCACCTGGAGAACAGCGTAGGGGAAAACATGGCTCCCTGGCTCGGCCCCACTCAGCCCTAGGCTTGGAGACAGCGGGCTGGCCTCCAGCCCTGTGCAAGGGGCTGCAGAAGTTCACGGCCACAGCTCATCCCAAGAGGCGCTTGCTCCTGGGGTAGCCCTCTCTCAGGCTCCAGGCCTAGGGAAGGATCTGGAACTCTCAGGCCCAGCCCCTGGTCAGAAGGCAGTGGCCCCAGGGACTAGTGGATTTCTGCTGACTCACAATGAGAACAAGAGTTCGACTGCTGACTCAAGAGAACAAAACTAATGGGATTTTAGGAGCAAAGGGAAGTCTGAGAAGGGCAGGAAGAGACCAAGGACTGGAACGTCCATCTCAGAACTGGGCAGCTCTGGACACCACAGGCTTCTAACTGAGGTGGAGGCTGCTCAGGGATGGGGAGTGCACGTGCGTGGGGGCTGAAAGAGAAGCCCCCTTGCAGCTCAGACTATGCCCCTCCTGGAGACGCTACGGCAGGGTGGATAAGCCAGGCTGGCACAGTCCTCAGAGGCCAGGCTCAGAGTAGGCAGCAGGGGCCCAGGCCATGGCAAAACAGGGACAGAGACCAGCTGCCTGTGCAGGGGCGTGGCCAGCTCAGGGAATATGACAGGTGTCTGCAGATGGCAGGGGCTGGGTGCTGGAGGTGCATTCCCCATTCCCCTGGAGACTGTCTGGAAGGAGGCAGCCAGGGCCTTGTGGGCTGTCTTATGCAACTAATTCCCGTCTCCGTTTCCTGGGACCATCACAGAAGACCTCTTCTTAGCCGTCCTGCCGGGTGGTCCCCGGCACCTCCATTCCTTCATCAGGCCCAGCGCTGAGTCTACTGGGCTGTGTGGCTGCCTCCTCAACCTCTGGCCTCCTTCTCACAGGTCCGGAACCACAAAGACAAAGAGCAAACCTCATCAAGTTCTCCAGCTCAGAGCTGGGCCTTGGTGCTGCTGCCTGCATGGAGCCTTGCAGGGCCTGGGTGGTATGCAGGGTACAGATCAGCGTGGCAGCTGCAAGTGGGGTCTGTGATGATATGGAGTTGAACACTCCTACACCTGCCCCAACTCGGGTCCCCATCTCACAGCCACACTGTTCCACCCGCATCTGTGTTCTATCCACCCATCATTCCACGTGTGTCTCAGACCAACCAGACAGTACACAGGATGAGGAGCGTGTGTGTGTGTGTGTGTGTGTGTGTGTGTGTGTGTGTATGTGAGAGAGAGAGAGAAAGAGAGAGAGAGAGAGAGAGAGACAGAAAGAGAGAGAGGGACAGAGACAGAGAAAGAGAGACTCACTATGTAGACCAGGCTGGCCTGAAACTCACAGTATGTAGCCCTGGCTGGCCTGGAATTCACTATGTAGTCCAGGCTAGCCTGAAACTCAGAGATCCTCCTGCCTCTGACTCTGGCTGTGATTAAAGGCATGCACCACCACATAGAGCCTCCTTGTTTTTTTAGACAGGGTCTCTTACTAGGACCTGAAGGACATCCATTAGCTAAACTGGCTGGCCTGCAAGCCCCAGGAAATAGCCTGTCTCCACCTCCAGAGCTAGGTGCATAGTGGGGATGAAAGATAGTGGGGGTCCTCAGTCCTCAGACTCACCAAGTGAGCTAATTCCCCAGCTCTGGGATGAAGATTCTTATCTCCATTTTACAAAGAGAAAAACAGGTTCACAGGGAAGAATCGACTTACCCAATAATGAGAGATACCAGGGCTAGACCCTGGGTCTTCTGGCCATCTCAGCCCCAGGCTGGGCAGCTGGACAGACACCATGTGTCTCTAGAGCCCACACAGTGACACCCGCCTCTGTGCTGTCACATCAGGTGGAATATGTACACACATGTATCTGCCCCAAGAGTTTGGTCACAGCTTTGTGTTGAACTAGAGACAAAATTTAAGCACCTACATCTCTATAGACAGGGGCACGACTGCTGGGCTGTTGGCTGTCATCAGTTTGGGATGCCCAGAATAGAAGGGCTGCTTTGTTCTCTGATTTCTGAACGTTTATTAGACACAGAGGAGAAAGGCGGGCTTATAGGAAGGTTAGATCCCAAAGGTGACAGGTTCCAAGGACCCCCTAAGATAAGTGTTCCTGCCTAAAGATGTAGTTTCTTACCTAAAGAAACTCAAGCCTTTACCAGGGGACCTAGAACAATCCAAGTAAGCCCAGAAATATCTGCCTTCCCTGAAGATCAAAAATCCTGGCGGAGCATGGTGGCACATGCCTTTAATCCTAGCACTTGGGAGGCAGAGGCAGGTGGATCTTTGTGAGTTCAAGGCCAGCCTGGTCTACAGAGTGAGTTCCAGGACAGCTGGGGCTACAGGGAGACCCTGTCTCAAAAAGACAAAAAAGAAATCCTGACTTCCCTCCTCCATCCCACCTAACAGAACCAAGCCCTTCACTGCATGAGAACGCTCACATGCCTGACAAAGCAGGGGCATCTTGTGCTGTGTACTCAGTCCTGGTAGTCGGAGAACAGGGCCCTATGTAGGGGCTTGGGCAGGACCGTCCTCCTGGGACAGCATCAAGGACATTGGGAGGGAGCAGTGCAGACCTGAAGAACACTGGTCAAAAAGAGCACCACGTTTCCTGGCAGAGCTGCCACCTGCCACCCCCTCGTTCGGCTGTAATTGTGGTCAGATCACAGCTTCAGACTCCCTCAAACCAACTGGGGGCCCTGGCCAGTTCTCCATCTCCAGCTCTTGATTCTCAGAAAATCCTTGACCTAAAAGTACAAAGGCCAGGTGAATAAGGGGACATCGTATAAATACTTCAACAAGGCAACAGGCCCCTAAAGCCATGGTCTGTGTGAAACGTCCTGGAGGTTAGGGTTAGGATGAGCATCCAGATACATTCTTAAAAACTTAAAGCCCTGTATTCTCTCCAGTTGAGGATTCTAGTCTGTCTGGGGGAGCCCTCCTTCTCCCCTTGGCCCCAGAATTCACAGTGTTCTGCATAGACTCTGGGGCCTGGAAGGCCATCTTTATGGAAGGTCTTGGGTATGGCACTTCAAAGTATATAATAGTTATGACCCAGACAGCCTGAACAGTATAGGACTCCTGGGTCCAGGGGCCCCTTGCACTGCAGCCCATGAGGTGGTTGTCAGTTCATTTTCCGCTCTAGGCCCCTGGCCTGGATCACAGCTGGTCTTTACAAGATGCCCCGTAAATACCAGCTCAAATTCAATGAGGAACTCCGCTTTCTCCTTCATCATGATATGACCACAAGGGCTGAGGTTCATAAAGAGAACGCAACAGTCCCCTCTGCACCCCTGGGGACTGGCAGGGGACACAGAGCCAAGACCTGCTTTCACCCACGGGCTCTGGCAGAGACAGTGAGCGGTGTGACACTGAGAACCAGCCATCTGGACAACTCCCGCCCAAACCTGTGTGCTTTTAAGGCCCATGACCTGGGTTTGACACAGGTGTCTCCCCTAGACATCACAGCTTTGTTATCTTGGTCAAGTCAGCGTATGAGTTTTATGTTTAAGACAAGAAGAGAATAAGGTAAGGCCTGCCTGGTGATCTAGCACCTTCCCCGGAGAACCTGTAGGATTCAGCCATGAACACACCATTCTAGACAAACGTGAGGCGACATTTTCTGTATCCAACATGTACACAGGCATCTGAGCACAGGATCCCGGAGACAACTCTTAGTTTAAGCAGAGCAGCTATGGGCGGCTGTACTCAGGGGCCAGCTGTCAGTCGTTCCTACAATCTGCCACTGAGCTGAGCTTGGATTTGCACTCAGCAGGTGTCAGCAAGAGCCTCCCGAATGAAGAAGCCAAATGAATGAGCAAGCAGATATGCCAACCAGCAAGAATGAGCTGTGCCATCACACATGCGCACACAAGGCAGAGGCCACCAACGCTCCCCAGGAGTGGCTTGAGAGGACAGTCACCACACCCAGTCGCATTCAGGCAGGTATGTGGCTCGCTCTGGATCTCCAGTCCACAGTGTCATCAACTGCGGGACACTGCTTCAGGCGGTGCGTCCTCCACAGGGACACAGCCCTCAGGGGCTCAGATTCAAAATGTTACCACCCATCTCTAAGCTACCAAGGGCACCTCTGGCTGGAACCACCACCAGCTTCTCTGGACAGAGAGGGGTGTCGTAGGTCAGAGGCAGGCCGGGGACAGGCCTGGAGACCTGAGAGGGGGTGGTTACCGAGGTTGACCGTGAGCTTCATCTGACCCCCATCCAGCTCAAGGCGCAGGGTGTCCGCGGACTCCCTGGAGGTGGTGGCCATCATGAGCCCATAGGCCCTCTGGGACATGAACCGAAGGGACACGTCCTCGGCCTCCGTGTGCATGGCATTAGGCAGCATAATCTTCATGTACATGGAACCGTCGTAGCTCAGGACCGTGGCCTCTGCCCGAGGGGAGGAGGAAGAGAGAACAAGGGAACAAAAAACAAAGAAAGGGAGGGGGGGAAAGACCATAGCATCGTTACCAGCTGGGAAGCCAGGGACTGGCCTAAGGCCCCCCCCCCCCGTGATGGATAGTGGGTTCACCACAGTGGGACCCAGGAATGGGGAGAGCAGGGACCCCTGGGGGAAGACTAGCCTCACCTCTCTCACAGACCCGCCCCAGAAAGCCGGTCCCGACGCAGTCACAGACGAAGCGGCTCCAGCCCTCACGACAGATGCCCCCATTGCGACAAGGGGCAGACGCACACTGCTTCAGCGTCTCCCGGGAGCAGAAGGGGGCAACGCCCACAGCCCCCTGCGCCTCCGCCAGGCCTCGAAGATCTCGACTGCGTCCATCTATGAAGAGGTCCCGTACGCAACCCACGTAGCCGGCCCGGAGTGCTGCGGTCCACACCTCTGGGGGCAGCGGCAGGTCCACCCGACCCCCCTCGGGGAGGCCACCCAGGTACAGCTCACTCTCCAGGTCCAGGATCTCACTCTCCCCTGTGGCCAAGAACGGAGTGCTGCGGCTGTTCACAGAGATGGAGCCTAGGGACCAAGAGAGAATGGGGCTCAGTGGAGAGGGATGCCCCAGGCTGGAAGGGGGTGTCCTGACTCCACCACTGAGCCCCCCGACCACTGTGCACCCTGCAGTGGGCTCAGGAGGATGAGCAACAGTCCTGGCCCTGAGGCCCAAACTACCTAACAGTGGTCCAGGGTTCAGGAGCTTGAGACGCACACATCTCAACGGCAGTGTGCTGTGGGCCTCTATCTATGCAGGCCCTTCCCAGGAGCCTTAGGGAGAGCTTGAGAATATGTAGGAGAGGCACACACTAAACCTTGAACTCTAAAAGGGCTGATAGTTCACCTAGCTACTCCCACCCCAAAGCCCCTTGGACCAGGAGCTGCATCAATAACCTTGAGGAAGATGAAGGATTTGAGTCTGAACCTCCTGCCCACAAACATCTCTTTGATGGCAGATGGTGAGTGCCTTAAGCACATCACTGAAGTCTCACTCGCTCCAGGAAACTGGACCTTTGCCATCCCATTTTGAGCTAGCAGACAAAACTCACAGAAGACCTGAGGAGCCTGCCCAACCGCCACATCAGGGGAGGGCCAGGGCCCAAGGCCTATTCAACCAGCAAGACCCCATAACCTAGCTAGGGGTGATAGCACACGCCTTTCATCCTAGCACTTGGAAGGAGGCAGTGGGCAGATCTTTGTGAGTTCAGGGGCCGGTCTGTGAGCCCAGAGAGGGCTACATCGTGAGACTCTGTCTCAAAAAAAAAATCCCAGAGCCTGCCTTTACCCCTCAGCCTGACTGGCCCAGCCTGGAGCCAGCTCTACGGCCAAAGAACAAGACGGACAGGCACATCAGCTCCTGGGGCCCGTGACGCAGCCAGACGAGGGCCAGGCCTAGAGCTTCAAGTTAGAAGAGTTATTTTTGTCTATTCGTCTTTCGTTGGGGCAGAGATTTATTTTTGCTTCTATTGTTTTGTTTTGTTCGTTTGTTTGAGGCAGAGACTCAAATTATAGATCAGTCTGGGCTAGGACTCAGTGTAGCCCAGGCTAGCCTCACATTCTTGGAGATCTTCCTGCCTCCAGCTCCTGATCATTAGGATTACAGATGTGAGCCACCTCGCCTGGATGGAATAGTCGTCTGGGAGGAGAGAGCGGCAGTGAGGGCTAACACAGCTTGTTGTCTTTCAAAACTCAGGTTGAAATGTGGCTGCTATCATGGTGGGAGCTGGGGTCTGTAACGGGTTATTAGACTGCGCCATCCACCACGCCTGTCCTGAAGTCAAGAGAGCCAGGCAGGAAAGGAGGGGCCACGCCTGGTACTCGTCTCCTTTTGTGTGAGTGCTCACCCTTCAGTTGTTATGACCCAGTCTAAAAGTTTCCCCAGAAGCTGACACCATGCCTTTGGGCTTCTTAACCTCCAGAACTATAAACCATATAAACATCTTTCCCTTTAAAGATACCTAGTCTCAAGTGTTCTGTTACAGCAACAAGAAACAGACTAAGATAGATGGGCACCTTAGAAAAAGACCTGAGATCAGGAGGTGACCCAACGGCTGTAATAAAACCTTACAGTACAGAAACTTCCCCCCCCCCCCCGTGACTTGCTATGTAGCCCTGGCTACCCTGCATGCATCATCATTCCCAGCTTGTTTGTGTTTTTTCAAAGATTTTTTTTTATTTTGACACAGGGTCTGCCTGTAGCCCCAGATGGCCTGGAACTTGTTATGTAAACCAGGCTGGCCTTGATCTCAGGGAGATTCACCTGCCTCTGCCTCCCAAGTGCTGGGATTAAAGGTGTGCATCACCTTTATGTCTGGCCTAAAGATTTTTTTTTAATTATGTGCATGGGTGGGGGGATACTGTACACTGCATCCAGGCACTCATGAAGATGTCAGATCCCTGGGAGGTAGAGTTATGGGTTGTATGAGTCGCCAGTGTGGGTGCTAGGAACTCCTAACCACTGAGCTATCTCTCCAGACTCATATTTTAAAAATTATTTATTCATCTATTTATTGTTTTATGTGTACGAATGTTTTGCCTACATGTATGCAACTGCACCTATGTTGTGCAATACTTCCAGAAGCCAGAAGAGAGCACCACGTCCCCTGGAACTGGAGTTACATACGGATGGTTGTGAGCCATCACGTGGGTGCTGGGAACTGAACCCAGGTCCTCTGCAAGAACACCCAGTGCTCTTAACTTCTGAGCCATCTTTCCAGCCCCATATTTTTTTATCCATGTTTTCCTTCTTCTTTTTTCAAGTTTGGACAGACTCTAAAAAGAAAAGAAAAAAAAAGGCAGGTGTGGTGTTTCCTATACTTGGGAGGCAGAGGCAGGAGGATTACCACAAGTGCAAGACAAATGGGGCTACATAGTGAGACCCTGACTCAAAAAAAAAAAATCAATCCCCTTAGTAAGATTAAAGAGTGATATAGGGCTGGAGAGATGGCCTAGCAGTTAAGAGCGCCAACTGCTCTTACAGAGGATCCGGGTTCGATCCCCAGCATCCACATGGCGGCTGAGAACTGTCTTTAACTCCAGTTCCATCCAGGGGAATCCGACACCCTCTTCTGACCTCTGTCCGCAGCATTGCACGACACAGGTGCACAAATCTACATGCAGACAGTACATTCACACACATAAAAAATAAATAAAATGGGACTGGAGAGATGACCTAGCAGTTAAGAGCGCCAACCGCTCTTACAGAGGACCCGGGTTCGATCCCCAGCACCCACTTGGCGGCCGAGAACCGTCTGAAACTCCAATTCCAGGAGAACTCCGGTTCCAGGGGAATCCGACACCCTCTTCTGACCTCCGCAGCATTGCATGACACGGGTGCACACACTTGCATGCAGACAGTACATTCATACACATACAGAAATAAATAATAAAAAATTTTTAAAAATAAATAAAATTAAAAAAATTTAAAAATAATGATAAAGCCGGGCGTGGTGGCGCACGCCCTTAATCCTAGCACTTGGGAGGCAGAGGCAGGCAGATCTTTGTGAGTTCAAGGCCAGCCTGGTCTACAGAGTGAGTTCTAGGACAGCTGGGGCTACAGGGAGACCCTGTCTTAAAAAGACCAAAAAAAAAAAAAAAAAGTGATAAGGAGCTGGGTGTGGCAGCACACACAATTCCCAGCACTGAGGAGGAAGAGGCAGGCAGATCTCTGTCTCTGTGAGATGAAGACCAGCCTGGTCTACACAGTGAGTTCCAGGACAGCTGGGGCTACAGGAAGATCCTGTCTCGAAAAGAGAAAGAAAAATAAAAGTGACTGAGGCTCTGGGCCTCCATTAGGCCTGAATGTGGTGGGGAGCTGAGAGGCAGAAGACCTGTGGAGGGTGTCAGACTCGAGCACAGGGAAGGGAAAAAGGGAGGAGCAGATTCAGAAAAAGGGAGGAGCAGACTCGGAACCTCCTTTGCAGACACAGCTCCTTGCTGGAAGCACGTCCTCTGCCCAGAGCCTTGCTGACCTTGAGATTTAAAGCTTTTTCAAAATTTCTTTTTATTTATATGTGCATGTCTGTGTATGCTGATGCCCACAGAAACCAAAAAAGGGGGTGACTTGCCTGATGTGGGTGCTGGGAACTGAGCTGGGGTCCCCCGAAAGAGCAGCCAGTGCTCTTAACATCGGAACCATCTCTCCAGCCCCAAGTTTTGTCATTTTTTAAGATTTATTTTATTGTGTGTGTGTGTGTGTGTGTGTGTGTGTGTGTGTGTGTGTGTGTTTATGCACGGGCCTATGGAGGCCAGAAGAGGGCATTAGAGTCTTGAGCTAGAGTTACAGGTGTTTGTGAGTCATCTGATGTAGGGGCTGGAAATCAAACTCTGGTCCTCTGAAAGAACAGCACACAATCTTAACTGCTGAGCCATCTCTCCAGCCACTAACATTTTGTAATAAAAATAATAATAATTATTATTATTAGTGTGTGTGTCTGTGTGTGTATGTGAGCATGTGTATGTAAGATGATGTTCAGGGCCGAGTTCTCTTCTTCCATCCGGGGAATCAAACTCAGGTCATCAGGCCCACACGGCAAGAGCTTTTATCCAATGAGTCATCTAGGGGGCAGCCCTGGGCTCCCTTTTAATAACAAGGACCCAAGTCTATTCTCTTCTAAGGTGTTGCCTGCCTCAGGGTCCCACTGTGGGGCCCCTTCCCTGACAGGGTCCCAAACTTGGGCCCCTCGGTCTCCCGCCCCTCTATTTATGGCCAGAGTACCCGGGTGCTTGTTCTGACCACTTGGGCACTACACCACCCATCTGGATCTGCACAGATGAACAGAATGTTAGGGAGGAAGTGGGGGGGGTATGGCAGACAGTTCAGGAAGGGGAACTGAGGTGAGCTCTGGCCCCAGCTCTCAAGTCTCTCCCAAATATGGAACAGGAGCAATCTGACTCATTCATTGATGGAAGAATGGATAAGCAAGATGTGCACACAGCAATGGGGTGTCTCTCAGTCTCCAAAAGGAAGACAACTCTGACTCGTGCTACAAGACAGATGAACCCCAAAGACACTGCACTCAATGAGACACAGGCACAAGATACACAGATACGAGTCAGCCCTGGCGCATCCGTATGATACGAGTCAGCCCTGGCGCATGCGTATGATCCCAGCACTCTGGAAGGCTGAGACAGTAGGATCTCAAGTATGAAGCAGACAAGATCCTGTCGAAAGAAAAGAAAAATGAAAGGGCCTTGGGAGACAGCTCAGTGGTTAAGTGTTTGCCATGCAAGTGTGAGCACCAGAATTCCAGAACCTATGGAAATGCCAGGTGGGCATGGCACCCTGTCTGTAATTCCAGCCACAACAGGCAGAGACAAGGGATGAGCAGAGCAAGCCAGCCATACCAGTGCGCTCTGGGTTTGATTAAGAGACCTGCTATATTGAATGAGGTGGGAGAGCCACAGAGGACGATCCTCCACATCAACCTCAAGTTTCCACATGCAGGTGCACCCACCGCCCTGTGCCAACACACAGGCAAGCATCATACATACACACACTTGTACACCATACACATTTAAATGGGAAAAAAAGGACGAATACTGTATAACCACTAATATAAGGTCCCAGAGTCGTCAGAAGCACAGAGACAGAAAGATGATGGTTGCCAGGAACAGGATTGGGGGAGGGGGGGTGGAGTTTATGTTTAATAGAGACAGTTTCAGTTTGGGAAGATGAAAACAAGCAGAAACTGGATAGTGGCTGCACAGCGACACCTGTGCACTCATCCCCTGAACCATGATTAATAATGAGCATTGTAGCTGGGAGTGGTGGCGCTCGCCTTTAATCCCAGCACTCGGGAGGTAGAGGTAGGCGGATCTCTGTGAGTTCAAGGCCAAACCTCTGTTTCACAGAGTGAGCTCCAGGACAGCTAGTACTAAAGGGAGACCCTGTCTCAAAAAAAAAAAAAAAAAAAAAAAAAAAAAGGAAAAACAATAATGAGCATTGTCAATTTCATGGGATATGCAATTTGTCAGCATTCCAAAAGGAAACTAAAAAGAAACCAAACAAAACAATGAGAGAGGGCTGGGGAGACAGCTCCCTGTGATGGACAGCTGCACAAGCTTCACACCCAGAGTTCAATCCCTGGGACCGACACCTTTGTGATCCCCAAATGAAAGGCAGACATGGGAGAACGGCCCAGAAGCCAGAAGACTGGAGGACCCTACACAGCAGCAGAAACAAGAAAGAAACTTCCCCAACAAGGTTGAAGGCCAGAACCAACTTCGAGTTGTCTTCTGACCTCCGCACTTGCTGTGGTACAAGTATGCACACACATGCACACATACACTTACACATGCACTCACGCAGGAGAGGGGCTGGAGAGATGGCTCAGTTGCTAAAAGCACTGTCTGCTCTTGCAGGCTTGATTCCCAACACCTATATGGCAGCTAACAACCACCCATAACTCTAGTTCCAGGGGAATACAATACCCTCTTCAAAACAGAAGGAAGGTCCATGGTGGCACACGCCTTTAATCTCAGCACTCAGGAGACAGAGGCAGGTGGATCTCTGTGAGTTCAAAACCAGCCTGGTCTACATAGCAAGTTCCAGGCCAGCTGGGGCTACAGAGAGACCTGTCTCAAAAAGACCTAAATAAATAAATAAATAAATAAATAAATAAATAAATAAATAACCAGAAGCAGGGCTGGAGAGACAGCTCAGCAGTGAAGAGCACTGGCTGCTCTCGCAGAGGACCTTGGTTCAAATCCCAGCACCCACATGGTGTCTAACGACCATCTGTAACTCCAGTTCTAAGGGATCTATCGCCCTCGTCTGGCCTCTGCAGGCACTATACGACACAGGTGCACTTACATACATGCAGGCATAGCACTCATACACACAAAATAAATAAAGTTTAAAAAAGCAAACAAGAGGAGTCTGGGGTAGCTCAACATGAGCAGTCTCGGGTTTAATCATAAGCAATGGGAGGAGAAAAAGAGTCAAGAAAACAGGAGACGTTTGGAGTCAGCTGCACCAGGTCCCCGGGTGGACCAGCCTAAGGACAGCTGTCCACAGCCTAAGGCTGGCTGGTCACCAGGATGGGATTCTACGGACAGTCTGGTAAGGCCCATGGCCACTGTCATGAGGCAGAGCCTGGGGACAGAGCCCTTTCACATAGATTTCTCTGAGGAAGGAGGTGGACAGGACAGGAAGCAGATATTGTGGGGAGCCCTCCAGGTCCCCTCCTCCCCTAGTGCAGAACAGTCACTCCACCCCGGCTGGAGCACAAAAATTTAGCTGATGTTGACAAGCAAATTGGATAACGTGTCAGGTCTCATTTGCATCAATTCTCCCTTTCTAGGGTAATTCTCTAGGGTTCAACAAGATGGAGGAACAGAAAACACAGAGAATTAGCAGACAGACCACAACAGATGAGGAAGGGATGGAGGAGAGGGAAGCCAGAGCGCCTGATATTGTCTACTCTTTTGCTTTGTTTTGTTGGGGCAGGGTCTCCTGTAGCCCCAGCTGGCCTGGAACTTACTATTTAGACCAGGCTGGCCTTGAACTCACAGATCCACCTGCCTTTGCCGCCCCAGTGGTGGGATTAAAAGCCTGAGCCGCCATGCCTGCCTTATCTGTCTGGCCGTAACATGGTGGACTGCTCTCTGTATCTCCAGCACCTCAAGCTGCACTTCCTACTCAGTGAACCTGACTGGCTCTGCACCCAACTCAACCAAATATGAACAGAAATACTTTGGGGGGAAATGTCTGTACTGAACATATGCATACATTACTTTTGTCATTGTTTCCCAAACAACAATGCAATGCCGTGATTCTTAAATAGCAATTACATTCCTTTCTCTTTGAGACTGGGTCTCTAACCGAGGCTAGCCCGGAATTCCCTAAGTAGCTGAGGAGGACCTAAAACTCCTGATCTTCGTGGCTCCACCTCCAAAGCTGGGATAGTGGGTGTGTCCCACCACACCACATGTGTGTGGGGCTGGGGACAGAACCCAGAGCTTCATGTGTGCTAGGCAAGCACTCTACCAACAGAGCTACATACATCCCCAGCCCCAACATTCACATTCTATTAGGTATTTTCAGGAATCTAGAGATGCTTTAAGCATACAGGAAGATATGTACAGATTATATACAAATGCTCCACCATTTCTTGTAAGGGGCTTGAGCACTGAGGATTTTACTGTCTAGGTGGAGGGTCTCATCTCAGACCACGAGAGATGGCAGGGAAGGGGACAGTCCAGAGGCCTCCTGACCTTTGCGCCCATCCCTTTGGAAGTCCACGTGGCACCACTCGCCGTCATTGACCTTTCGGCTGGATGCCCGCAGCTTGATGCCCCCAGAGCCCATGTCCAGCAGAAGGTAGAGGTAGCCATCCAACAGCTCCATGGCAAAGTAGTCAGCCCGCTGGGCAGAGCTGTGACCGCCCACTCCGGCCCCAGCCCGCCGGCCCTGGCTGAACAGCAGCAACCCATTGGGTTCAGTGGTTCGGAAGTCCAGGGAGATGGAGCCAGTGCGCTTGGCACTCCAGCGGGGCAAGGCCACAAAGGCCTCGGGGCTCTCAAAGGTCACAGGGTCCAGGGCAGCCACGTCCTCACAGCGGAAAGACAGATCTCCCTGGAGCTTCATCTTCGGGTCCCCTTCCTTGGCCAGGCGGGATAGCTCCAGCTTGAAATCATTGTTCTTATAGACCACCTACAGAGAGGAGAGGGGTCAGGGCAAAGAAGCAGAGGCAGACCTGGCCTGACTATCACAGGGGCCCAGCAGCCATGGGGCCCACCACCCATCCCCAGGGGTCACGGGTCCCACCACCCATCCCCAGGGGTCACGGGTCCCACCACCCATCCCCAGGGGTCACGGGTCCCACCACCCATCCCCAGGGGTCACGGGTCCCACCACCCATCCCCAGGGGTCACGGGTCCCACCACCCATCCCCAGTGGACCAGCACACCAATCTGCATGGCGTGAGGCTCTGCTCTGGAGTCTGCATGGCGCGGGGCTCTGCTCTAGAGTCTGCATGGCGCAGGGCTCTGCTCTACAGTCTGCGTGGTGCGGGGCGCTACTCTACAGTCTGCGTGGCATGGGGCTCTGCTCTAGAGTGGCATACTTCCCCTGTTCTGTATTCCAGCCAAATACTGACCAGGCAGCTCCTGCCATGGGTTCCCAGTCAAGCTCAGCTGTCACTCCTAAGACAGGTAATTGTCACTAGTGTCTGACTGCTCTTTTCTTTTTGTTTTCTGACACAAGGTGGCCCTGAACTTGATTATCCTCCTCCTCCACTCCCCATGTGCTGGGATTACAGACGTGCACCATCATGCCCCATCTGTATGGTGCTGGGATGGAATGCAGGGCTGCAGGCATGCAGGCCAAACATCCCACCAGCTGCAGTATACCCCAGCCTGACTGCTCTTCTAATGGATACTAACACAACACTCTTTTTAATTAATTGATTTGTTTTTTTTTTAATTTTTTTTATTAATTTTATTTCTTTCTGTATGTGTATGAATGTACTGTCTGCATGCAAGTGTGTGCACCCGTGTCGTGCAATGCCTCGGAGGTCAGAAGAGGGTGTCAGATTCCCCTGGAACTGGAGTTCTCCTGGAATTGGAGTTTCAGACAGAATCTCGGCCACCATGTGGGTGCTGGGGATCGAACCCGGGTCCTCTGTAAGAGCGGTTGGCACTCTTAACCGCTAGGCCATCTCTCCAGCCCCCATTAATTGATTTGTTTTTATGTGTATGAGTGTTTCGTCTGCATGTATATTAGTGCACCTTATACGTGCAGTGCAGAAGAGGGTGTCAGATACCCTGGAACTGGAGTTATGGATGGTTATGAGCTGCCACATGGGTGCTGGGAGCCAAACCCAGGTCCTCTCTCTGCAAGAGCAGCCAGTATTCTTAACTACTGAACCATCCCTCCAGCTTCCTAACACTCACTCTTTTTTTTTTAATTTTATTTATTTCTGTATGGGTATGAATGTATTGTCTGCATGCAAGTTTGTGCACCCGTGTCGTGCAATGTGGCGGAGGTCAGAAGAGGGTCTCGGATTCCCCTGAAACTGGAGTTCTCCTGGAATTGGAGTTTCAGATGGCCTAACACACTCTTTTTTTTTTTTTTTTTTTTTTTTTTTTTTTTTTTTTTTTTTTTTTTTTTTTTTTTTTTTTTATACTTTTTTTTTTTNATCGAGGGATGAGAATCTCCCCATGTTGGAGTGTGGCTTTTTCCCATTGGGCATGACATGGTCATCCTACCTATCACAATGTAGGAGCCACATTGCAGACTGCCCTGGCCTGGTAGCAGTGGCAACTAATTGATCACACCACACAGGTAGCCAGGTCTATTGTAATGATAACAGCGCTGTTGATCCTTCCCAGTAGAAGGGGCCTCATCTGGGACTCCATGCTGGACTTTCCCCTGACTTCCCCTAGCTCTAAGTGATCTTTGAGGTGCTAGAGTAGATAAGAAGTGGAAGGTTAACTGAGACCGAGACTGTATGATGCTGCTTCAGTGAGATTGTCATCCATGATGGGGTAGGACTTTGTGATGATGCAGCTCTTTGGGGGTCACCTGGGCTCCTAGAAGCAAACCCTGACCCATGCTCTGTCAGCCCAATAAACTTTTCCAAAGTGGGTTTTGGGGGAATTCTTACTGTAGCCTGTTGTCTGTGCCTTCTCTGGGGTGAGCATGTTTGTCCACATCTCCCTAACAGTAGTTAGCACAAGACTCCAGCCTCTTGTTTTAGTTAATATTTTCATTCTCAGTGGTGATGTGGTTTTAGTTTTTTTTTTTTTTTTGGTCTTTTCGAGACAGGGTCTCCCTGTAGCCCCAGATGGCCTGGAACTCACTCTGTAGACCAGGCTGGCCTTGAACTCACAGAGATCCGCCTGCCTCTGCCTCCCAAGTGCTAGGATTAAAGGCGTGCGCCACCACACCCGGCTAACTCACTCTTATAAGCTGCCCAGAAGACTGACCACTTGGCTACGTATACATCAGGCACCTCATAAGGTCAAGTGACTTGACCAACAGAGTAGTGAATGGAAAAGAGACTGCAACTAGGCCTTTAGCCTTTAGCCTTCGAGACCACTGGTCCATCCTGTGGATCACGGCTGCCTGTGAAGAACCGGGAATGGGGGGTGTGGAGTTCCAAGTCTTACAGAAAAGAGAGAGACACCTCCTGATGGAATCAATGGTTTTATGTTTTGAAGAAGGGTAGTGTTCCGCTACGGACTCAGAAGGGTCAGAGGGGCTCATTTCGCCTGACCCAAGTCCTACTCACATCCTTGAGGCAGCCCATGAAGTTGTTGCTGACTGGTGAGCCTGGCAAGTCGGCCGTGTTGGGGCTGCCCCCGATGTAGAAGAAGTCATCAGAGCCCAGCATGGTGTAATCCTCCTGCGTGTAGCCTGTGGTGGTCAGGATCCCGTCCACTGAGATGGTCACCTGCCCAGCCCAAGGAGGTGGGGGGGAGACAGGAGACAACCGGCATCAATGCCCCGGGAAGAGCCACAGATGGGCAAGGGAGGGGCCGGGGGGCACGGGGGGGGAACCCCATTTTTATGTCTGCTTGTCTTGGAGGAGGAACAGTGGGCCGGGGAGCGAGAAGGGAGGGAGGAAGAGGAAGCAGCACAAGATTTGATGGTTGCAGGGGGGACTGAGGCCTGCCCCTCACACCCCAGTGGTCCCAGGGGCCTTAAGGCAGTGTGGACAACACTTGAGAAGGGCTGTGGGCAGCTGCTCTGCACCAGAAGGGGACCTCAGGAAGGCCCCACTATGGGGGTTGTAGGGGAACCCTCCAATGTCTCTCAGCAACACGCTGTGGATATATATACGGCTCGTGAGCTTCGCAGTGATCTGCCCTTCCTTCACAATGCTGATCTGCCCTTCCTTCACAGTGCTGATCTGCCCTTCCTTCACGGTGCTGATCTGCCCTTCCTTCATGGTGCTGATCTGTCCTTCCTTCACGATGCTGATCTGTCCTTCCTTCACAGTGCTGATCTGCCCTTCCTTCACAGTGCTGATCTGCCCTTCCTTCACAGTGCTGATCTGCCCTTCCTTCACGGTGCTGATCTGTCGTTCCTTCACAGTGCTGATCTGCCCTTCCTTCACAGTGCTGATCTGCCCTTCCTTCACGGTGCTGATCTGCCCTTCCTTCACAGTGCTGATCTGCCCTTCCTTCACGGTGCTGATCTGTCCTTCCTTCACAGTGCTGATCTGCCCTTCCTTCACAGTGCTGATCTGTCCTTCCTTCACGGTGCTGATCTGCCCTTCCTTCACAGTGCTGATCTGCCCTTCCTTCACGGTGCTGATCTGCCCTTCCTTCACAGTGCTGATCTGCCCTTCCTTCACGGTGCTGATCTGTCCTTCCTTCACAGTGCTGATCTGCCCTTCCTTCACAGTGCTGATCTGTCCTTCCTTCACAGTGCTGATCTGCCCTTCCTTCACAGTGCTGATCTGCCCTTCCTTCACGGTGCTGATCTGTCCTTCCTTCACAGTGCTGATCTGCCCTTCCTTCACAGTGCTGATCTGTCCTTCCTTCACAGTGCTGATCTGCCCTTCCTTCACAGTGCTGATCTGCCCTTCCTTCACGGTGCTGATCTGTCCTTCCTTCACAGTGCTGATCTGCCCTTCCTTCACAGTGCTGATCTGTCCTTCCTTCACAGTGCTGATCTGCCCTTCCTTCACAGTGCTGATCTGCCCTTCCTTCACGGTGCTGATCTGTCCTTCCTTCACAGTGCTGATCTGCCCTTCCTTCACAGTGCTGATCTGTCCTTCCTTCACGGTGCTGATCTGCCCTTCCTTCACAGTGCTGATCTGCCCTTCCTTCACGGTGCTGATCTGCCCTTCCTTCACAGTGCTGATCTGCCCTTCCTTCACGGTGCTGATCTGTCCTTCCTTCACGGTGCTGATCTGCCCTTCCTTCACGGTGCTGATCTGTCCTTCCTTCACAGTGCTGATCTGCCCTTCCTTCACAGTGCTGATCTGTCCTTCCTTCACGGTGCTGATCTGCCCTTCCTTCACAGTGCTGATCTGCCCTTCCTTCACGGTGCTGATCTGCCCTTCCTTCACGGTGCTGATCTGCCCTTCCTTCACAGTGCTGATCTGCCCTTCCTTCACAGTGCTGATCTGCCCTTCCTTCACGGTGCTGATCTGTCCTTCCTTCACAGTGCTGATCTGCCCTTCCTTCACAGTGGTGATGAGTCCCCTGCAATCCTCCCCTCAAGCCCCTGAGCTCCTACAGTCTTAGCTGAGTGGGCAGCGAGGAGAAGGTAGACTCCAGCAAGCCCAAGAAGTCTTAGGAGAGGGTCTGACTGACACCTGTAAGGCCTCTTCCTACCTCTGCCACCCAGGTTCTAAGGTTTCTTGAGTCTGTCTGTACTCCTTGAATACCCTGATATTCAGGACTTTTAAAATAAAAAAAAAACAAGCCGGGCGTGGTGGTGCAGGCCTTTAATCCTAGCACTTGGGAGGCAGAGGCAGGCGGATCTATGTGAGTTCAATGCCAGCCTGGTCTACAGAGCGAGTTCCAGGACAGCTGAGGCTACAGGGAGACCCTGTCTCGAAAAGACATAAATAAATAAATAAATAAATAAATAAATAAATAAATAAATAAAACAAAAAGGCTAGTCTGGAACTCACTCTGTAGTCTCTAGGCTGGCCCTGAACTCATCATAATCCTGCCTCAGCCTCCTGAGTGCTAGGATTACAATTGTGTCTGGGAGAGTTATTGTTTTGAATTCCAAAGGAGAGGGCAGCCCTGTACCTATTGTCCAGTTCGCCACTCATCCTTCTCCATAGATGCAGCCCAGCTCTACCCTTAGACCAGTGAGGCCCGGGCCAACCTCAGGAGAGTCTCTACCCAGAGTGGGAAATTCATCCAGAAAGCAAGATACCTAGAGCGAAGTGCAGTCGGTGTTCAGGAAGGTATGGTCCATTGGGCTAGGGAAGGCAGAAGCCACTTGGTGGAAACTCAAATTCACCAGGCCCAGTAAATGTTCCCCTGGTCCTGAATAGTCTAGTCCCCTAGAGGGCCCCCAAAGGCTTCTGACTCACAGCAAGGTTGGGGGGGGCAGCTAATGGCTATGGCTTACAGAGGTCCTAGAGACAAAGGTGGTCCCTTCAGGAGCCAGTAGAGACCTGGTTCTCCAGTCAGCCCTGCCCTGTGCTTCCCCAGGCTCCTAGCACTTCTTCCTGAACACACTTCTAAAGTGCTCCTCTCCAGGGAAAGCCATGATGTCCCCAACTCCAGCCTGTAGCACAGGCTGCCCACTGACTTCTGGTATCTGTTTTTCAGGGTTCCACTGTCAGAAGGGTGGGGTGGAGCTCCTAATGAACAGGAAGGAGCCCCAGAGAGCGGAGCTCCCCACGCTCACTGCTACCCAGAAGCCCCTCTGGTGCTTGAGCCTCTTGGCAGAGCTGAAGAGAGAGCAGCCTGGAGGCCACGTCCTGGGAACCATCAAACCTTGTGCGTGTAGAACTAGGTTCAAGGACGAGAGGTGACAGGGGTCTTGGTGAAAGGGGGTGTCTGAAAACGTTTGCATCTTTATTTGAGGGGAAGATTGGTCCTGATCATTTTTTTCTCCCCTCCACCTCATCCCGAGGTTGAGAAATAGGGGTCTGGGTGGAAAAGGGAAGACTCCAAGGGGCTATTAGTCACAAAACATGCACACGAGATTAGATGGGAGGAAGGGAGGTGGAGAAAGGGGGGGGGGATGAGAGGGTGGGAAGAAACGGGGGTGGAGGGCGGCAAGGAAGGGGCCTTCTCTAGGGCAATGTGGCTGACCCGCTCTCCTCCATGTCTCCTGCTGCTACCCTGAAAGACAGAACTGAGCTGCCAATCAAGTCCCTGAGCCTAAATGAGCCCATCCTAACTAGGCTGCCAGTTCTGCAAGTGCAGATACCTGGGCTGATATCCCTGGAAGCCCCTAACTCGAGTATTGCCCAGGGGAAATAGCACATAGTCATCAAAGGTCAACATCAAGTTGCTTTGTGACCCCACACCACCTTGCTGTCATCTCCAGCTATAAACCTAACTCCTAGGAACCCATGACTTTGGGGACGGGGCCTCAAGTCCCCCACGAATGAGTGTGCACAATAAAATACCGCGCTCTCATACAGAGAGCCGGGTCCTCTGGAAGCCTCTCCTCCTTGGGTTCAAAAGCCAGGTCTCTATCCTTGAATCTCTCTTACACTAATGGCTCTCTACACTTTTACCAATATCAAAGTTACCGTCTTTTGTCCAAGTTAGAAGAATTTGACCTGGAGCAGAGTGTGGACCTCCAGGAACGTGAATTTCAGTCTGCCTGGTGGCTTTATACAAACCGCTCCCTCATGGAAACCCCTAATCAACTTCTCATGGCCCCTGGGACTCAGAAAAAGGTTGCAGTAGGCCAGGGGAACATAGGAAGGGAACAACCAGGTGGGAGGGAGGAGTAGAGGAAGAGAGGAGGAGACAGCAGAGGGTGGAGAGGAAGCAGAGGGTGGAGGAGGGTGTCTGGGGAAGGCAGGGAGGGAGATGACTTAGATTAGTAAAACCCGACTGTTCCCTCAGACAAATCAGTCCAGACACAAAAATGGCAGGTTCGTTAGTAAAAGCAGGAAACGGGGAAAACTCCCCTGCCCCCCTCCACCCAGGGCTTCTTGATGCCCCTGCCCCCCAACCCCCCCACGCAGCTTCTGGGAGGAGGGGAGGAAGAGGACCCAGGCCACACAGAACAGCCGCTGCAGCCGGGACCCATGCGGGTTAGAGGGGCAGGGTGGGCGGCCAGAGAAAAGCAGCCATGAGAGAGAAAGCGTGCAGGCCAGGGTAGATCAGGAGGAGCGGAGATGGAGGTGAGAGAGCTGTGGGAGCAGGAAGGACAGGCTTCCTTCCACCGAGGGGGAGAGAGGGGCAGCCGCCCGGTCACAAGGTCAGAGACGCTTAGGGGTGAGCAAGGAGAAGGGACGTCGGGCCTGAGTTCCCTCACCACACGGTCACTGCCGTCCGCCATCCACCACTGACCCACACGTCCGTACACACACCTCATCCTAGAAGGGACGTCGGGCCTGAGTTCCCTCACCACACGGTCACTGCCGTCCGCCA
This sequence comes from Rhizomys pruinosus, assembly GCA_009823505.1. Taxonomy (NCBI): domain Eukaryota; kingdom Metazoa; phylum Chordata; class Mammalia; order Rodentia; family Spalacidae; genus Rhizomys; species Rhizomys pruinosus. Next base: position 1,114,785 of record VZQC01011847.1, read on the forward strand.
TCCACCACTGACCCACACGTCCGTACACACACTTCATCCTAGAAGGCTGTGCGGAGGAGCCCTGGACTGTCTCCTCTTCACACAGTGACATCAGGGGCCACAGCTAAAGCCCCAAGATGCAACAGAAAGTCTACAGCCAGCCCACACACAACACTCAGTATAGCTGAGCAGGCCCAGGCCCACTCACGTGCTCCTCAGGAGTAGGGAAAACATCTGGGGGTCGCTCAAGGGGCTACTTGTGACCTGGGTAGGCTCTTGGCCCTCCCTGCCCACCCCACCTCTCCTCAACTCTGCTCTGTTCACCCTGTGTAGGCTGGATAGGCTGGGAATCCAAGTCCCACCACAAATGTCCCCGAAAGGGACAAGTTCCCCATGCCCTCCATGACCAGGAAGAAAGGCTAAGGGGATTCTCCTGCCGCCATCTGGAGCCCTTCCCAGGGGCTGCCATGCTCACAGGGTCACTAGGATGAGAAGAGTAGGGGGCTGATTGGGCTTCTGGGAATCCCGCTGACTGTGGAGGTGAAACTGTACCAATGGGCTGTTCGTCCCTTGTGGGGCTTTATCAGTATCATCCCATCCCCCAGGGGTCACATGGTTAAGAACAACTAGTCCATAACAAAGTACCTGCAGGGCTGGCTGCTCTTGCAGAGGACCCCGGGTTCAATTCCCAGCACCCACATGGCAGCTAACAACTGTTCATAACTCCAGTTCCAAGGGATCTGATGCCTTCTGACTTCTGTGAGTACTGTACAACACGGGTGTACTTACATACATGCAGGCAATATACTCATATACATAAAATAAAAATAACCAATAAAATATTCTTTTAAACTTAAAAAAAAAAGTTCCTGCAGCCCCTTATGTATGGGGCAGACAGAAAAGAAGCGCAGCTTTGGTACAGGCACCTGTTCCATCTCAGACCTGCTCAGAGGTGAGCATCGCTGGCAGGATTTACAGCCCTCCTGTGAGCCCTGAGCTCTGGGTTTTATAAAGTTTGAGAGTAGAGGGCAAAGACTTCAGGTCAGAAATTCTAGGCCCTCCCTTATTGGTTACCATTTTCCAGAACAATTTTTGCCTCTCCAGCTCTGGGCTTTAAAAGGGGTTTAACAATGTCACTTCCATTTCTTCCCAGCTAAGTGAGCATCAAATGAGTCAAGGCCACTTTCTCTGGGCCCCAGATTCTTCATCTGCTAAGTGGGAACAAGCCCACCTCCCTGCTTATAATCAAGGCATCACCAAGTTTATTTTATTTTATTTTATTTATTTTTGTATGTGTATGAATGTACTGTCTGCATGTAGGTTTGTCCACCCATGTCGTGCAATACCGCGGAGGTCAGAAGAGTGTCTCAGATTCCCCTGGAACTGGAGGAATTGGAATTACAGATGGTTCTCAGCCGCCATGTGGGTGCTAGGGATCGAACCCGGGTCCTCTGCAAGAGCAGTCGGTGCTCTTAACCACTAAGCTATCTCTCCAGCCCCAGCATCATCAAGTTTAAATGAAACTCAAAACATAGGCCCAGGAATATGACTCAGGACAGCCCAGCAGGTCTTTACCAGCAGATGCTGCCAAACCTGATAACCTGAGTTTGATCCCTGGGACCCCCATGATAGAAGGAGAGAGCCTATCCCTATTATTTGTCTTCTGACCTATGCAGGTCATGACATGCATGCACACACATAAAAATATAAAAGGGTTGGAGTAGAGGTTCATGCCTTTAATCCCAGGACTCGGGAGGCAGAGGCAGGCAGATCTCTGTGAGTTCAAGGCCAGCTTGATCCACATAGTGAGTGCCAGGCCAGCTGGGGCTACAGGGAGACCGTGCCTCAAAAAAACCAACAAAAAAAATTATCAAGGCCAGCCTGGTCTACAGAGCAAGTTCCAGGACAGCTGGGGCTACAGGGAGACCCTGTCTCGAAAAGAAAAAAAAAAAAAAAAAGGAAAAACGGTCTGGAGAGATGGCTCAGTGGTTAAGAGCACTAGCTGCTCTTGCAGAGGACCTGGGTTCAAATCCCAGCACCCACATGGCAGCTAACAACCATCCATAACTCCAGTTCCAATACCTTCTTATGACCTCCAAAGGCCAATACACACATACACACAAAATAAAAAATAGTAAAATATTATATATATGCATATACATATGAGGAGAGGAGACTGGCAAGAGGGCTCCAAGGTAAAAAGTACTGGCTGCTCGCACTTGGGAGGCAGAGGCAGTCGGATCTCTGTGAGTTCAAAGCCAGCCTGGTCTACAGAGTGAGCTCCAGGACAGCTGGGGCTACAGGAAGACCCTGTCTCAAAAAGAACAAAAATAAATAAATAAATAAATAAATAAATAAATAAATAAAGTACTGGCTGCTCTTGCAGAGGACCCAGGTTCAGTTCCCAGCACCCACATGGAGGCAACAATTGTCTGTAATTCCAGGTCCAGAGGATACGGTGCCCCCTTCTGACCTCTGAAGGCATTGCACAACACCTGTGCATTTATACCTCATCTATAGATCAAAATAAATAAATCAAAAAGTATTTTTACGATAACCAGGTGAACCTTTTTGGTCTTTCTGTCCTACCCGTCAAGGAGACACAACCAAACAAACAAGACAGCTTGATAGGAATGAGTTACTTTGAATAAATACAAAGCTATGTGAAACCCAGGTGAGGGGTGTCCTGGAAAACAGTCTGTGGAAGTTGGGGCGCCGTTCTTTGACTCACTCCAGTCTTGACCAGAGGAGCTGATCCCTAGGGTAAGTTCACAAGGGTTTCCAAGGCCACAAGAGGCAACAGGCTCATTCACCCATCTGTCTTGATCACAGGGACATGGAGACTTTGCAGACTCAGGCTTGAGCAGGTATTTTTCCTTACCAGGCCTGAAGCCAGATAGAGTTGTTGGCTTCTTAACCAACTTCACCAGGCCTCATCCCTGAAGCGTTCTGAGGTTTCATGCAGTTATTTTGAGCCTGGTTCCTAACGAGGGACTGTACTAGGCTCCCCAGTGGGACCTTGGCAGTGCACCCTCCAGGGTGTACTAGGAAAAAGGAATCACTTCTTCACACAGCGTCCCCACCGTGGAAACAGAGGGAATCAGCACGCACTTCGGAAAGCTTAATAAAATTATGATTCCCTTCACAGAGCATAGAAACTTCCACTTTTGTTATCCTGATTGATCACACTGATCCAGGATATAGGCACGGGCAGCCTGTTGGGCAAATGGGGAAACTGAGGCTTTCTAGCATTGGTCCATGTGGTCAATATTCACCAGATGGAGACTAGAAAGAATGTTTGTTGGGTCCTGATACAAGGAGTGTCTCCAGGTACGAGGACATATCACCTATGTTAATTTTGGCTCCCTCTGTCCCCAGAGTCACAAGCTGATTGTCCAGCGAAGCTCGGCAAAGAATGGTCTGAGTTTTGCTTTGTTTTGAATTTAAGACCTTTTTTAATTATATGATTATTTGATGTGTGTGTACATGTGTGCGCACATGTGCAGTTGCTGCCTGATGTGCTTAGCGGATACCTTGAGGGAGTCCATTCTCTCCCTCCACCGTGTGGGCATCCAAGATCAAGCTCAGGTCATCAGACTTGACAGCAAGTGCCGTTTTTATTCTCTGAGCCATCTTGTGTTCCAGCAAAGTTCTTTGTTTTTGTTTGCTCTGTTAAAATTTTTAACGTATTTATTTTTCCTGTAACTCTCATTCCAGGCATCTGCAGCCCTTTTCTGGCCTCTGCGGGCTTTGCATGGCATGGGTGAACTTACGTACATGTAGCAATGCACTTATATGCATAAAATAAGATAAATAAAATTTTTTCAAAAAGAAAAAAATTAATGTATTTATTTTTATTTTATATGTTTGAGTGTTTTGCCTGAATGTGTGTAAGTGTACCCATGTCATGCAATGTCTGGGAAGGCCAGAGGAAGGTACTGGAGTCTCTTTTTTCTTTTTATGTTTTTGAGACAGGGTCTCCCTGTAGCCCCAGCTGACCTGGAACTCGCTCTGTAGACCAGGCTGGCCTTGAACTCACAGAGATCCACCTGCCTCTGCCTCCCGGATGCTGGGATTAAAGGCATGCACCACCACGCCCAGCCAAGTACTGGATTCTCTTGAACTGGAGTTATGGACTGTTGTTAGCCACTATATGGTTGCCGGGAACCAAACCTGGGTCCTCTGCAAGAGGAGCCAGTGCTCCTTAATAGCTGAGCCATCTCTCCAGCCCCTAAAGAAAGTCCTTAATGGCCAGGGCCTGGTGGGTTCACAAGGGCCTAGCCAGGGTGGATAGCAACTGACTCAAAGAAGCAGCAGCTGGAAGAGCAGAGCCCAAAAAGAGCTGGTGCAGACGTCACTGCAAACTACATTTGAGCTCCTGAGAGCCTGGAGACTACACAAGGTCTTAGACTAGGGAGGGGAGGTGCTGGGCTGAGAGGAACTGGCTGAGGACAGTAATCTATGTGTGAAAAAAAAATACACACTTTAAAAAGTGTCAGAGCCAGGCATGGCGGTGCATCCCTTTAGTCCCAGTACTCGGGGAGGCAGAGGCAGGCAGATCTCCAGGAGACTGAGGCCAGCCTGGTCTACATAGGGAGTTTCACTCCAGGTGGGGCTACAGAGAGACCCTGTCTCAAAAAAAAAAA